>CAKAOJ020000128.1:620000-625000 GCA_916701645.2 Sebastolobus alascanus
TGTTGACTGTGTGTTGACCGTGTGTTGACTGTGTGTTGACTGTGTGTTGACTGTGTGTTGACTGTGTGTTGACTGTGTGTTGACTGTGTGTTGACTGTGTGTTGACCGTTGTGACTGTGTGTTGACCTGTGTGTTGGACTGTGTGTTGACCTGTTGACTGTGTGTTGACTGTGTGTTGACTGTGTGTTGACTGTGTTGTTGACTGTGTGTTGACTGTGTGTTGACCGTGTTGTTGACTGTGTTGACCTGTGTGTTGACTGTGTGTTGACTGTGTGGGTTGACTGTGTGTTGACTGTGTGTTGACTGTGTGTTGACTGTGTGTTGACTGTGTTGACTGTTGACTGTGTGTTGACTGTGTGTTGACTGTGTGTTGACTGTGTGTTGACTGTGTTGACTGTGTGTTGATTGTGTAGTAACTGTTGACTGTGTGTTGACTGTGTGTTGATTGTGTGTTGACTGTTGACTGTGTGTGGACTGTGTGTTGACTGTGTGTTGACTGTGTGTTGATTGTGTGGTAACTGTTGACTGTGTGTTAACTGTGTGTTGACGGTGTGTTGATTGTGTGTTGACTGTTGACTGTGTGTTGACTGTTGACTGTGTGTTGACTGTGTGTTGACTGTGTGTTGACTGTTGACTGTGTGTTGACTGTGTGTGGACTGTGTGTTGATTGTGTGTTGACTGTGTTGACTGTGTGTTGACTGTGTATTGACTGTTGACTGTGTGTTGATTGTGTGTTGACTGTGTGTTGACTTTGTGTTGACTGTGTTGACTGTGTGTTGACTGTTGACTGTGTGTTGACTGTGTGTTGACTGTGTGTTGACTGTGTGCTGACTGTGTGTTGACTGTGTGTTGACTGTGTGTTGACTGTGTGTTGACTGTGTGTTTACTGTGTATTGACTGTGTGTTGACTGTGTATTGACTGTGTGTTGACTGTGTGTTGATTGTGTGTTGACTGTGTGTTGACTGTTGACTGTGTGTTGACTGTGTGTTGACTGTGTGTTGACTGTGTATTGACTGTGTGTTGACTGTGTATTGACTGTGTGTTGACTGTGTGTTGATTGTGTGTTGACTGTGTGTTGACTGTTGACTGTGTGCTGACTGTGTGTTGACTGTGTGTTGATTGTGTGTTGACTGTGTGTTGACTGTTGACTGTGTGTTGACTGTTGACTGTGTGTTGACTGTGTGTTGACTCTGTGTTGACTGTGTGTTGATTGTGTGTTGACTGTGTGTTGACTGTGTGTTGACTGTGTGTTGACTGTTAGTTGACTGTGTGTTTCTGTTGACTGTGTGTTGACTGTGTATTGACTGTGTTGACTGTGTTTCTGTTGACTGTGTGTTGACTGTGTGTTGACTGTGTGTTGACTGTGTGTTGACGATGTGTTGACTGTGTGTTGACTGTGTGTTGACGATGTGTTGACTGTGTGTTGACTGTGTGTTGACGATGTGTTGACTGTGTGTTGACTGTGTGTTGACTGTGTGTTGACTGTTAGTTGACTGTGTGTTTCTGTTGACTGTGTGTTGACGATGTGTTGACTGTGTGTTGACGATGTGTTGACTGTGTGTTGACGATGTGTTGACTGTGTGTTGACTGTGTGTTGACTGTGTGTTGACGATGTGTTGAATGTGTGTTGACGATGTGTACAGCTGATGGCACGTCTGTGTTTCAATAACTCCGCAGAAAAGAGCATTTCATCTTCAGCTAGATCACCTCGACCAGTCTGAGGAACACTCGTCTGTTAAGTTAAATATCTCAGTGTGTTCCTCTTGTGTACACACACACACACACACACACACACACACACACACACACACACACACACACACACACACACACACACATATCATTAAACTGCATGTGCAAACTATTTCACTTTAATTGTTTAACTGGATATTTAAACTGAGGCACAATATCGACGTCATCATGGAACAAATATTCATGTATCACTAGTGGATGTTTTGTCCTTCGTCACTGTAACGCTTTTATGTCCTCATGCATCAATATATTGTGAAGTATAAGTATTGTTCAAATATGAGTTCACGCCTCGAACATGGAATTAGTTTGTTTTGTGTGTCTTTAATTCTGAGCTGCTGTTTTTAAGTGCTGACATCTCTGTTCACGATGGAGTAAAACTATTTTAAACTGAGACAAGTTGTCTTTGGCTCTTCTTTCAAAACCACACAGAGGGTTTTTTTACAGGAAAACTTCCCTCAAGTTTTGTTCTGTAAAAAAGAAAAAGTGGAAAATAAATGTTGGATAAAACATTATACTTGGATATACATGATCAAGTTATCTTTGTGATGGAACTTTACATTCAGGTTTCACAGATAAAGTACATACTGTAGGTACTATATAGATGTATGAGGAGTGATTCTTCTGACATCATTATAAGCAACAGGAAATGGAAAAACAAGGTCTTCAGCCAATATAGAGAGGAACAGAGATGACGTATTTTTGTAGGCCAACCAGGAAGTTAACATCGCTCTGGTTCCTTCGACATAAAGTCAACGGGATTTTTCCATTGTGTTTTGGATTATTGCAGAAATTAAGCTCTGTGGCAAACAAATGTTTTGCAGCAAGATAATCTTCACAAACACCACTTTTATGATTTTAGAAGTGTGAATGCAATCGGCAGAATTAAAAAGCGAACGCTGGGCTATAATCAAACTACACCACGGTCACATGAACACGAGTATAAACACAACGAGGCTGTAAAGGAGGAAGAGTCGGCGGGATGACGTTTAGAAGTCTCATTTAACCACTTGTTAGCAACCACCTTTTTTTAAGACACATAAAAGCTTCCAAATTCACCAGTGGGATATTTACTGACATATTTTATATCGTAGAACAAAACATTAAAATCTCTTCAGCTTGTGTTAACAACAGACCTTATTTCAGGCATCTAACTAAAAACCCATTCAAAGTAACCCATCTACTTACACGAGAGAACAGGAAGTGCTAACATGCTAACTCATTTCCAGGTTTTAGGACTCATTCCTGTAGCTCTCTATATGAATCTATAATTGACACACAGTCACGCTGACGATGTATTTCAAGTAATTTTCAAGTGAAGAAAATGTAAGAAAACAAGAAGAAAATAATATTTTCTTGACCATTATTTATAATTTCTCAGAAAAACACAAACATTGATCAGTGATTCATCTATAAATAAGACTGTCTTTTTTTTTTACAACAACCATAAATAATACTGCCAGTGTAAAAAAGAAAATGTTTTATAACAATACAGTAGGCTTCAATTTTGTACACAAAAACCCATCGACGTTACACAAAAATTCCACATCTTGTTCTGATAAATACTAAAACGGAGTATTAGGGCCACACTGAGGGAAAAAAAATCTGAGATTTCGAGTATAAAGTCATAATATTACGAGAATAAAGTCATAACTTTAGGATAATAAAAGTCATCTCCTCCTCTAAAGAGTCAGTTTCCCCATCATGTCCGTGTGGTTCTTTCTTCAGAATAAACTCAGTTTCTTTCACAATCTTTTCCAGGTCCTGATCCTGATGATAATGTGGTGCTGATGAGCCAAAACATGAAGTATTTTGTTATTTGTGAAACCTAAACTAAAGTAGAACTTCACAAGATGCTCCACGTTCCTCATTTTCACACTATTTACCCTCTAAAGTAACACGTAAAATTACAACTTTATAATATTATGACTTTATTCTCATAATACCACTTTTTTTCTTGTAAAGTTATGACTTTATTCTCGTAATATTATGACTTTATTCTCGTAATATTATGAGTTTTTTTCTAGTAAACATGACTTTATTCTCAAAATCTCAGATTTATTTTATTTCCCTCATTGTGGCCCTGATACTCCGTCGTAAAATACTGTTTCTATGATGTTTAGCTTCTGGAAATTAAAGCCTAATCTGTGGAATCTGAACATAAACTATGTTTCATTCCTGCTATAACACCATAACAGGACATAGCTGAGATGTTTTTTAAGCTGATCACATTCTTGATAATAAAAATGAGGCCACAGACCAACAACACAGAGTCTGGATTTCACTGAGAGCTAAACTATGAAATCAAACCCAGACATTCAGCTTCACCAGCTCCAGTTCATGATTTCCTGTTCCTTTCTAAATTTAAATCACAGTAAACTGTACGTCAACAACTGATATGGTAAAAATCTCAGATTGGGCTTCAAGTTACATCACGATATCACAACAATCAGACGGCACATCTGTGATTCACAGCCACATTTAACACATTAATAAAATCAGTTGGCATTTTTTGTAATAAAACTAACACCAAGGCCATGAGTGTTCTTATGACTACAGGACTGCTGCTGATCATGTGTAAGCTCACTAGGCACATTAATTTACTTCTAGACCGGTTTGATTCCGAATAGAGAAACGAACCTGCTACAGCTGATCTTTCTGCATTTATTACAAGAGCTAAACGACTAACAGTTGGCAAGCAGAGACAGTGAATCATAAAACAGTCAAATACCATCTGGTTCTTAATCTGCGCAGGATTTGATAAATAACGTTTTGTATAACTGCAATCCAGATATGGCTTCATTCAAGCAATGCAGCCAACAAACTGCAGCTTTATAACTCACAACCTGCTCAGTCACAGCTCACAGGCTCCATATCTGAACTGTATTCATGGATGTTGGATCCCTCCTCTAATCAGGTTAAGACTGTCAGTCTTTGTAGGGACACCTGTTTTAATTAGGGCGGCAACTAACCAATATTTTCATTGTGGATTAATCTCTCGATTATTTTCTTGATTAATCGATTAGTTGTTTGGTCTATAAAATGTCAGAAAATGGTGAAACGTGTATCAGTGTTTCCTAAAGCCCAAGATGACGTCCTTAAATGTCTTGTTTTGTCCACAACTCAAAGATATTCAGTTTACTCTCATAGAGGAGGAAAGAAACCAGAAAACATTCACATTTAAGAAGCTGGAATCAGAGAATTTAGACCTTTTTTTTTTCTTAAAAATTACTTAAACAGATTAATCGAT
>CAKAOJ020000128.1:637500-702500 GCA_916701645.2 Sebastolobus alascanus
ATCCCGTCCCGTTCTCTTGTCCACTTTTCATGCGTGGTACATGTTTGTGCTGCTCCTTGTTTGTGTTTCCACCTAAAATCTGCGTGAAATTACCAACCGGTTCATTAACGGTGCTTTCAGACAGCAAAACACTTCAAGGGTCTGCGTTGGTGCAAGTCAGTGGTTCTCGACCTTTTTCATTAAAGCTGCAGTAGGCAGAATGTTTTTTGCATCATTGGGCAAAAATTCCATAATAACCTTTCAGCATATTGTAATTCAAGTGTTCTGAGAGAAAACTAGACTTCTGCTCCTCCTCATGTCTCTGTTTTCAGGCTTTAAAACATCTAGTCTGTGACGGGAGACTTTGACCAATCACAGGTCATTTCAGAGAGAGAGAGCGTTCCTATTGGCTGTTCATTCAACGGAGGCAGCTGTCAATCACTCACAAACTCCGATCAAACGGACAAACTAGGCAGCGCTGATCAGATATGAATCAATATTCTGTTACTGTAATGACTATTTCTCTCCTCAGATGTTCTCAGAAACATCTTGTAGTTACTGTTTAGCAGTAAAATGAGAATCATTGAATCAATCATAACTTTTAAAATCATATTTGCTCCAATTCTACACACTGCAGCTTTAAGGGACCGCTTTTCTATCACTGAGTAAACTGACGACCCCTGACTAAGTGACATATTTTATGGATATTTCATATTATATTCAATGCATAACAATAACAGTACAGAATAATAAAAATAAACTGTACAATTATTTCCAAATAACTGAGTGAACTGAGTTTTGGTTTCTTCTGTATGTGTCAGCATGTTATGTAATCATGTCAACAATGTCTTGATTATACCTTTTATTGTAACATTGTTAACTTGTGATCAACAGACAGAGTTTTTAGAAAGGATATATGAAATTATATATATGTTATATGTTATTATATATATGTTATAAAAGATATAACATGTCTGAAGAAAAAGTGCATTAGCGTCAGGTGAAAGAAAAGGTTTCTACTACCTACAGTATGTAGTTTCTACACAGGAACTGAGGCTTTACTTGTTGCTTAAAAGAGTTTTGATTAAATGAGCTCCTCCTGCCATCATATAACATTATAACTGCAGCAATGAAATGTTTCTACCCAGCAACAACCATGTTCTTCCCCTCGCAGCAACACAGTTAAAGCCTCGACATGACGCAAGGCTTTTGGGCTTGATTAAGAAGTTTGTGCCACATAGACAGAACGGAGAGAAAAAGTTCAAAAGTAAAGTCAGTCCAGATCACCTTGCCCTTGATCCAGTGCTAAAAGGTAGAACTCATCTCGTCCTCCTTATATCATCTACAGACTTTTTACTGCTTTCTCTCGTCTCTTGTCCTCTCTCCTCCTATTGGGCCGCGATTTGGCTTATTAGACACAAAATAAAAATATACGCCGTTAGCTGCCATGGCAGCAAATGAGCCGCCATGGCAACAAACGACTTCAGGAAGCTACCGGCCAGTATTTGAGCGTTTTTATTGGACGGTCGGACTGCGGGCTGGATACGAGCGCTCTGATAGGCCGACGGAGCTACTTGGCGGGTGCATCTACTCGGGGTGAAGGGGCTAAGTTGTGTGAAAGTGGGCAGTAATTAAAACCAAGCATAAAGCTGTCAATAGGAGCTTATGACCTAGTGTAATTAGCCTAATATGATTTCTCTCTCTGCACTGTGGTGTGCTAAACTCAACTGACTTATCGTCCTTGTGTACGCTGAAACACAGAGAGGAAGGAAGAGAGACAGAGAGATACAGAGACATTAACAGATACATAAAAACAAAACCAGGCGGAGACACAGAGAGACAGACAGGTGGTAGGTAAGAGGACAGACAGGTGGGTAGGTAAGAGGACAGACTGAGAGACAGACAGGTAAGAGGACAGGCTGATAGACAGACAGGTAAGAGGACAGACTGAGAGACAGACAGGTGGAAGGTAAGAGGACAGACTGAGAGACAGACAGGTGGGTAGGTAAGAGGACAGACTGATAGACAGACAGGTGGGTAGGTAAGAGGACAGACTGATAGACAGACAGGTGGGTAGGTAAGAGGACAGGCTGATAGACAGACAGGTGGGTAGGTAAGAGGACAGGCTGAGAGACAGACAGGTGGGTAGGTAAGAGGACAGACTGATAGACAGACAGGTGGGTAGGTAAGAGGACAGGCTGATAGACAGACAGGTGGGTAGGTAAGAGGACAGACTGATAGACAGACAGGTGGTAGGTAAGAGGACAGGCTGATAGACAGACAGGTGGTAGGTAAGAGGACAGGCTGATAGACAGACAGGTGGGTAGGTAAGAGGACAGGCTGATAGACAGACAGGTGGGTAGGTAAGAGGACAGACTGAGAGACAGACAGGTGGGTAGGTAAGAGGACAGACTGATAGACAGACAGGTGGGTAGGTAAGAGGACAGACTGATAGACAGACAGGTGGGTAGGTAAGAGGACAGGCTGAGAGACAGACAGGTGGGTAGGTAAGAGGACAGACTGAGAGACAGACAGGTGGGTAGGTAAGAGGACAGACTGATAGACAGACAGGTGGGTAGGTAAGAGGACAGGCTGATAGACAGACAGGTAAGAGGACAGGCTGATAGACAGACAGGTGGGTAGGTAAGAGGACAGACTGAGAGACAGACAGGTGGGTAGGTAAGAGGACAGGCTGATAGACAGACAGGTAGGAGGACAGACTGATAGACAGACAGAGAAAATATTAATTATTGATTGAACATTGAGAGAAATTACACAATGAATAACATCATGTGTAAGGGATAATGTACAGCTAGCGGGTCATTGTAGTGAAAGAATCCCCTTCAGGGCGATGCAGCATCGCCCTGAAGGGGATTCTTTCACTACAATGACCCGCTAGCTGTACATTATCCTGCTTATTACACGGCTACTTACTGAAGAAATCAATATCAATAATCAATATTTTGACGCAAAAACGGTCCGCCAGAGTCTGACAGCAGAGCTGCGCCCATAGCAACGGTCTGTTATACATAGCAACGGTCTGTTCTACATAGCAACGGTCTGTTATACATAGCAACGGTCCGTTATACATAGCAACGGTCTGTTATACATAGCAACGGTCTGTTATACATAGCAACGGTCTGCTATACATAGCAACGGTCTGTTCTACATAGCAACGGTCTGTTATACATAGCAACGGTCTGCTATACATAGCAACGGTCTGTTCTACATAGCAACGGTCTGTTATACATAGCAACGGTCTGCTATACATAGCAACGGTCTGTTCTACATAGCAACGGTCTGTTATACGTAGCAACGGTCTGTTCTACATAGCAACGGTCTGTTATACATAGCAACGGTCTGTTCTACATAGCAACGGTCTGTTCTACATAGCAACGGTCTGTTATACATAGCAACGGTCTGTTATACATAGCAACGGTCTGTTATTCATAGCAACGGTCTGTTATACATAGCAACGGTCTGTTATACATAGCAACGGTCTGTTATACATAGCAACGGTCTGTTCTACATAGCAACGGTCTGCTATACAAAATAACAGACCGCAGAACACCGTGATTGACCAATCAGAATCGAGTATTCAACACAGCCGTGTAATAATAATATCATAACAGTTCCTTCACTTCTCCGTGTCTGACACACACACACACACACACACACACACACACACACACACACACACACACACACACACACACACACACACACACACACACACACACACACACACCACCTTGTCCCCGTCCCCCGGTCCCCCACAGACGGATCCTCAGGGACGTGTAGCGGTCACCATTAAAAGGTCTTTCCAATACAAGCTCTGTTACCAAGGGGGCTAACGGTTAATTCGATTGGCTGGCTGGTAATCAGGAAGTGGAGCTGCTCTGAGGACTCAGTGATTAATGGCTCTGTTGCCCGCCCGTCATCTCCCAAAGCCCCTCCCTCCCTCCCTCCCTCCTCGTGTCATAAATTAGGACCCTCGTAAATAAAGACGGCACCACAATCAGGCAAACTCAATCAATTACACAGGTTCTCTGGCCTCCGCTCGTATGTCTGACAGGCAGGAATGCTAATGTTATTGTTGCTTCCAAAGGGCTAGCCTGTCAATTAGAGTAGCAACGCACAGCACAACAGCATGAATATGGACCCAACCATTTAACACCTGCCCGATTACATGTGTGTGTGTGTGTATGTGCATGTATGTTGGAGACATGTATGGATAAAGTTGGATAAACTATATGAGCTGAGGTTTGTGATCTGAGTGTCTGACGGGACTTCTGGAAAACATTTCGTTGTGAAAACAGGCCACATCTTCTGATGAGACTCTCAACTCCAAAAGAGTCTCACAGATCCCAATAAAACATTTAATCTGCTTCTACATTCACGGCAGAGGACAAGAAGTTATCATATTTCACTATATGCAGAACCCATTTACACTTTTTGTGTTGATTGTTCTTATTTTCTGTTAATCTAGAGGTTTAGCATTTCTGTAATTCTTAATTCCTTGAAAAAATACATCTATTCTATTACGTTGGTTTTTCAAAATAAATAATAACTCGTTAAAAACACATGCCAATTTGCTCAAACTCTATGGCAATTTAGATTTATTCTTTCTAATACAAATGAGAAAGACAGTTAAAAACCTAAAGAATGCCTCATAAAGGTCAAAGTGCAGTGCTACTCTGTTTTTAGTGGCCATAGAAGGACTGGTTTCCATTTCCTCTCAGATCTGGATAAATATTGGTTCAGTCAGTTGAAGTTTACCAGGACTAACCAGTCAGTATTTGCTGTAATTCTGCTTTTCTAAACACACACATATAAATACACGGAGTACTGTACCTGGTACTGATACACAGTATACGGCTGGAGTGCTTCATCTTTGCAGGTAGTGGAGATATTCCTGTAGACCAGTGTTGCTGCATCCCGTCTGTGTGTGTCAGTGGTTCGGTCCAGTCTGCGGTACAGCTCGTAGTGAAGGACTCTCCCATTAGGCTGAGCTGGAGGAGACCAGGTGAGCAGAAAGGTGTTCTGAAGGCCGGAGTGTGAGTCGGGCTGAAGGTCTAACAGTGGTGCTGTTTGTCCAGCAGGGGGAGACTCCAGAGTGAGAACAGATGACCAGTCACTGGAGGAGCAGCCGAGCACCGTGCACGCCTCCACCCTCACTTCATACCTACACACACACACACACACACACACATATATAGGCACATGTTTTTAAATGCAGTACCTAATGATGTTTGTGTGTTGTGTAAGAGACCATTGTGGGAAAGAAACACATGGAACTTAAATACAGTTCTTCTGCACATTGCATATTTTGTTTTTATACTCTGTATTACTTACATGTGTCTTGTTACTACTTGTGTCGTTTTACTAATATGTGTACTACTCACTTGTGATGTTTTTACTAATATGTTTGCACTATGGAACTGTGATGCTGGAAACTTGAATTTCCCTCGGGATCAATAAAGTTACTATCTATCTATCTATCTATCTATCTATCTATCTATCTATCTATCTATCTATCTATCTATCTATCTATCTATCTATCTATCTATCTATCTACTCTAAAATACATCAAACATTCTGGGCAAACAACAGACTGTGATACCAGTGTACTTCTACTTCTAGCAGCCAAATATCTTACAAATCAGCAAACTAGTTGTGTTTAGATGATGGAGCGACTTTGTGTCTTGTAACTCACAAAGTTTGTCAACAGCATTTAAATTAGGAGCTATTGGTGCCTTCAGTTGGGGTCATGTTTACCGTGTTTACCGTCTTCACGAGAAGAGCCCGTATGAACCTTATATTCACGACCTCGTCAGTGGAAAGTTTCTGAAAGCTCTCAGTTCACGACTTGTGACGTGTTTGTTGACGTTGTCAGAAATGGCGGAGTCCATGAAAGTTTATCTTTTGGTGCATAATAAAATAATATATTGTAATTTTAGTCGTATATTGTTTTTCTTGGTAATTTTATATGTTTGAGGAAAATGTTGATATTCCCAACGGCCTCATCTTTCTCCTCTGTCATTATGTCTTTGTGTTTCCTGCGTTATGTTACCCACTTGCTAGCTCGTTAGCCTCTGTGGCTTCTAGACACCAACAGTAACGTTAATATTGTCGTTGCTTAGCAGCGGTGTTCGCACGACTTAACCACTTGAACGCCAAACATATCGTGTACACGACTTCCCAGGTTGTAAACACAAGCTCATTAATTTGAAGGCACCATTAATGTACAAAAAAATGCATAATTAAGCATAGTTACCTGAGTCAGATGTATGCAGAAATGTATTTAGGTGGACAGTAAAAGAGTTTTTGACAACACTTCCAGAAGGTAAATCATGTTTTTTTTCCTAGTTTCAAACCATCAAAAACAGAATTACAGCCCAGTTATTGCAGCAGTCGACCAATCAAAAATACATAATTAACAGCATGTTAGAAATGATTATCTGTCCCAACTAAATGTCCGTTGAGCTTTAGCAGACTACAACAAGACAACCAACATTATAACTAATGTGGAAGCACTGAGAAAGGAATGAAGGAGATGACAGAGAGGAGTGAGGGGGAGAAGGTGAAGGTGATGAAGATGAGTTGAACGGATAGAAGGTCATCAGAGAGAGGGGGAGCGATCTTTAGATGATAAGGCTGATGAGCTTTTATTATCTGAATCCTATCACCACATTCACAACCACACATTCACACACACACAACTGTACATACTATGCACACATATAGATGCACGGACACTGCTTCAACACTGACTCCCTTTTATTTATTTCCCTCTGTCACTGTTTAGTCTTAACGATGTCCTTCTGACAGCTTGTTTGAGAGGTTGTTTTTCACCAAATTAAGATATTTGCATTTTGACAGGTGCATTAGCCCTCTGATTTATTACACAGGCTTCAGAAATACAGCATTGGACTTATTTCATAAGCGTGTGAGTGTCTCCTGACAGAATACTTTACACAGTGATGTTGTGCATCTTTATATCTTTGCAAGATTATTTTTCAATGTGGAATTAAATTATACACACCAGTGAGAGATGATGCAAATAGTTTTTTGAGGCGGATTTTTCTTTTTACTTGCTCTGATGTTGAAATGTGTCATACTTGTGAGAAGAGATTTAGAAAATATATAAAATTAAACTGGTTTTACCGTCTTTCCTGCTCTTTTTCTGCCCTTTTAAAACCGAATAAACACATTATTTATGTTTTGAAAGATGCATTGATTGATTATTTTTAGGAAAATGAAGCTTATTAATTGATTGAAATGAGAATGAAGTGAACCTAGCTCTGGTATTAACAGTCCCTGTGTTGTGGACTAAAGAGTCTACCCGGGTGTTTTGTTTTTTGTTACCAAGAGATGGCACTCTGTTCCCTTCTTATCTGGTATTCCTCCCCATATTTTCCTTCATTACAGTACTTATTACACATGGGAATAGGAAACTGTGTTCAGCTTTTTTCTTGATCGTTTTAGACAATGCAGTTTAATGAAAATATAACATCTTCAACCTTCAGCTTTGTAATAAAGAACTTTACGTGGACCATAGATTAAATCCGTAAACTGCTGCATAGAAAGCTGGAAGTTGAGAGTGGTGGAGGTTTGCTGTGACTGACCTGTGGTACGGAGCGAGTCCACGCAGAGTCGTGTGTCGCTCAGAGAAGTCACCGTCCTCTGGAGTGAACACGGTGCTGGTGATGCTGAGCTGGACCGGATCTCTGTGATACACAGTGTAACTCACGATGTCTCCATTAGGACGGGCCGGAGAACTCCAGTCTACTCTCATCTAGACAAACAAACAGCATCAAAGCTTTAAACAACAACTTAAAGACAGCAGGAAGATAAAGCTCAGCATTAGTGAAGTCAAGCTGTTACTGAATAGATGGATGACTCACCTGGTTCGGTCCCTGAGGCGTCAGCGTGGGAAGACCGACACCAGAAGGAGCTGACGGGTGAGTCTTTGCTGCGGCCGCCGCGCTGCTCGCGGCTCCTTTGCTGTTGTTGGCCCTGACCACGTAGCTGTACTCAACGCTCGGCAACAGCGTGAAGTCGTGGTAATGAGTCTCTGAGCCAACATAGATAACTGCACCATCTCTGCGGAGTTCATATCCTGTGATGATGCCATTAGGGTGCTCTGGTGGTCTCCAGCTAACCTCCACTGACTCTGGGCCTGTGACCTTCAAAGGAAAGGTCAAAGGTCACATTAAGCAGAGCTACAAGTAGCATAAAGGTGGGTTGATGGTTGGCGTAGTGAAGCGATGGCTCCGCAAGTTGTTGCGGCGCTTTTCATTTCAACATGGACGCCTTGGAGGGAAGACTGGATGAGCAGGTTTGCCTGTACAGATATTCTCTACAACTGTTCATTGAGAGACCAAAGGGACAGTCAAACGTTATTAAATACTTGGAAAGAAGAGGCTTTTTGCCGCAGTCTCTGAAAGAGCTAAAAAAAAAAAAGTTTTCCTGGAATATTAAAATTCCCCTTCAAGGAAAAATATATATATACAAATGGCTTCATCAAAGCCTTCCTGAAGCCTTCACGAAGGCTTCATGAAGGCTTCATGAAGGCTTCAGGTACCAGACTCCCCAAAGAATAAAGCAGACAAAGCTGCTCTTTTGTACATAGTTTTCTTTACGTAACGTTCTTCCGGTAGCATTCGTTGACTTCTTGCTTATCCACAGACTATTTTGTTTCTACGCCTCCTGGCGTTTTGGTGCATACTGCAACCAACAGCGCGCTGAGCATAAACACCTCTGTGCATGCTCGTAGCGTGCACGCCATCTACGTTGGCCAATGCCATGGTGTCACGCGCGAGTATAAACAAAGCTTAACAAAACCTAAAACTCAATAAATCTCACCCAAATAATAATAATAATCAAATTATAATTAAAAAACAACGTATATGCTTTGAATCACATGTAAGAATTTAAATAAATGTTTAATTATCCACAGATTTAGGTATTGCACACCAAGCAACAGAGGTTTCACTGGAAGTCTAAAATAAAGAAACACACCTTAAGAGTCGGGGGGGGCAGACCGGTGGGAGGAGCCTCCCCGGTCATCGTGGACATCGCGGCGCTGGCGGTGCATCCACCGCTGGTACACGCTAAAAGGACCAGATGATACGACGCGTGCGGCAGCAGATCTGACAACACTGTGTTTACGTCTCTCCCACGATAAACTTCTTCGTTGTTCAGTCTCAGCACGTATTGAGTCACCTCTCCATTCTGAGTCAGAGGTTTACTCCAGGAGATGTTGATATTATTGGATGTGATGCTGTCCGCTGTGGGAGCCTCCACTGTGGCGGGTGGAGCCTCCAGAGTTGTGATGTTTGTATGAGAGCTGGTGATGCATCCTTCAGATGTGCAGGCTATGATGGAGTAGCTGTAGAAAAGAATAGAATAGAATGAGAGTTTCATTTGTTATGTTGGTTATTTGGAGTCCCCAGAAGGAAGCATTCAGGTTAGTGTTTTAGAGACAACACAATATGAGTGAAGGTAAGCAATACCTATATGTTGAAAAAGGCAGGAGGTCTTCGTCTGTGTAGCTGAGGACCGTCGGGTCAAAACTAAATGAGAAGCTGACATTGTTTCTCTGGATCCTGTAAGACTGAAGTATCCCGTTGGGCTCCAGAGGAGGAGTCCAGGAAACCAACACCTCACCGGGCCGGCCTTGGAGGTGACTCGCTGTCGGGGGAGCTAGACCACGAGGAGGGGCCTGTCTGGTTGTCACGGTAACCCAGGGGCTGCTGGTGTGTCCAGCGGGGTTGTGAGTCCGAACACTGAACTCGTACTGTGTCCAGGGACGCAGATCGGTGACTGTATACGAGAAGGTGTCGGCATGTTGTGGGGATGATTCTCTGAACAGCACCTGTTGGAGACAGTTGGTGATGTTGTACAGTAGGAACACAGTAAATAAACTTCAGAATCACTGCCTATAACTTCAGAGATGTGTGTTTAGTTTCACCTACCTTTCCCCTTTCAATATCCTCTTCAGAACTTCTTCCCCTCCCCACTTCCTCCAGACTTCTCCCAAGTAAGAAATACTCTCCAATTGGCCCGTTGGGCTGAGAGGGCGGGCCCCAGGTGAGTGACACACGGTCTGGGCCAATGAAAAGAGGCCTTGGAGGGGGCTGGGAAGCAGGTGGAGCTGCTGCTGTGGTGACATGCTGAGGCGGGGTGCGCGTGCAGCCTGCTAAGGTGCACGCTTCTAGAGTCAAAGTATACATAGTCCATGGCTCCAAACGACGAAACAGGAAGTTGCGCGATAGTCCGCTGAACTCCAGGTTCCCCTCACTGTACAAGTTGTACATCTGGAAAGGAAGAGATTGAAAGGCAAGAGGAAAGAAAAGTAAGCGGTGCAGTGGGAGAGGAGGAGAGGAAGAGAAGACGTATTTAAGGTTTTTACCTTTTTTGCAGAAGCTACGACTTTTAAATGAACCTTGCTGGTTTGCTGCTTTTACGCTCCTATTTTTTTTATGATGTTAGCTTTTTATCTGTTTCTTATATTGTTGATTTTACCTGCTTTTACTTTGTAGCACTTTGAGATTTGTTTCAAATGTAAAGTGCGTTACAAATAAAATTTATTATTATTATTATTATTAAGGTGGGTTAAGAGGAGCAGGTGAGAGGAAAGAAGACGTGGTAATGGTACCGGCCTATTGCTGTACACGTAGTGTGTATCAGAATATACTCCAAGTGTGTCCATGTATATGTGAATGAGTTGCTGAATTACATGGGTAAATTATGTGTCTTGTAAATTGGTGGCTTATAAGTTTACTTGTGGGCTTTCGTATGTGTGTCTCTGTATAATTTTGCTCTCTATCTGATGCTTCGACTGTGTCTTCTCCTGTGTGAGACTGATTTGATCTGAGGAGCATCATGCCTTTACCTGCTTAATGCTGTGTATACATTTGGTATGTGTCCTGTGTTTTTGTAGTATGCATTGAATGTACCGTGATGATCCCGTTTGGAGCGCTCGGCTGATCCCAGCTCAGCAGTAAGGCCCGGCCCTGCTCTCTCTGCTCCACTGTGAAGTTAGCCAGGCCGGCCGGAGAAGCCTCCAGCGTCCTGATGGCGACCCACGGACTGGACACACTACCTGGAGCGGTGCAGAACATCTATACTCAATGGAGCTGTTCAATGGTTGGTGCTGATATTATTTATTCCTGAGTGACTGATCATAATCCACCTACCTGCCCCGTTCACAGCTTCCACTCGTAGACTATACTGACGGTACGGTTCAAGACCGTAGACTGTTGCTTCAAGGACTGAACCCTGAGAGAGAGAGAGAGAACAAGGTGTGATATATAGAGAGATGGAATCGGTATGAGTACAGAGAAGTAAGAAAAGGAAACAGTAGGAGAGGGGAATGAGAGTTGTAGGGAGGAGGAGGTATGGGAGAGAAAAGAGGGAATACAAAGGAATGATTTGACAAGAGTTAAAAGGAGCGGAGATGGAAAAAGGGGAACGGCAAAGTGAATACCACGCCACAGCAAGAGAAGAGAGAGAGTTAGTTAGACAAACAAATCCTGCATGAATAAAAAAAAACAGTGCATCACTCATTAAAATGGGGAATGAAAAGGAACAGTGAAACAATGGAAGCTAAGATGACATGACATGGGATTTGTGATATCAACATTTCAACATACAGGCTCTGCCATGGTAAAGTAAGTAGAGAAGTGGCAGAGAGAGAGAGAGAGAGAGAGAGAGAGAGACTGGCAGGCAGACGGCCGTCCCTTATGGGTGAATTCAAAGCTTCCAGATTGAGTGTTTGTGTCACACATGTACCCTTTCATATCACACACACACACACACACACACACACACACACACACACACACACACACACACACACACACACACACACACACACACACACACACACACTGAGAGACACAGGCGGAGTGAGTCTGCCAGTAGCTTTAGGCAGTGGGACCCAGCCCAACACCCTGGCAGTGTGCATGTGTGTGTGTGCATGTGCATGTGTGTGTGTGTGTGTGTGTGTGTGTGTGTGATACAGTGGCAACGCCATTTACTAATTGATAAGAGACACAGTGTTGTTTCAGAAGCCCTGGCGTGTGATGACATGGTAGTCGGGGAGCGCTGAGCTCCAGGACGGCTGGTTTCTTTCTTTGTTTATGACTGTGAGCTTTAAAGCAGCTATGAGAGTGATGTTTCTGTGTGTGTGTGTGTGTGTGTGTGTGTGTGTGTGTGTGTGTGTGTGTGTGTGTGTGTGTGTGAACATACGTATTGGTGAGGCTATATTTTTTTCCTGCGTTGAGTCTGCAGTTTTTTTGTTTTTTGTATTTGTGTGTTCAGGATTGTATGCTTTCACATAAGCAAGCATATGTAAAGAGATTAACTGGTAAACCACTTCAATGCAGCAGCAAGAGGATCAAAAAGGCTCAAATTCAAACTGAATCAAATGAAAAACCCTGACAAATCACCGTATCGTGGCACCAAGGATGAACTGTCTGAACAACAACCAGAATGCATGTATTCACTGTTTTCATGTCTGGGAGCCAACGTGTTTTTCATGCACAGTAAAATAGGATTAATAAGCCTCTAGACACGTAGACACAAGCTAAATCCTCCTGCAAATCACAGCACTTCTTAGTAGAGAGAGAGAGAGAGAGAGAGAGAGAGAGAGAGAGAGAGAGAGAGAGAGAGAGAGAGAGAGAGAGAGAGAGAGAGAGAGAGAGAGAGAGAGAGAGAAAGGGGCGGTGGGAGTGAGAAATAAAGGCTGAAAGAAATAAAGAGATGGATATGAAATGAAGTATACATCAGTAAGGCAACGCAGGACAGGGAATTAGAAAAGAGGGATATAAAAGAGAAAGAGGTGAGTAAGTTAATAACTGATGAAGGATGATGGAGAGACAGAGAATACACAAATAATCTCCTCTTAAAAATAAATTCATAAAAATGATTGTCATGTTTGTTGGTCGGTTGTTGCTGAAAATTCTAAGTTGCACTACAGTCATGTGTAATATAAATGTTGTATTTTATGTATAAATCAGGGGACGAGCACTGATGAATATATAGCATGAAAATATACAGTAAGTTGGCTCAACTGATTTTATATGTTGGTCCAAATGTAGTTTATTTTAGTTACACGTTAGTCATCCAAAGAAAATACTGAAATTTAAAACACCTGAACATTTCTTTCAGCAACATTTTGCAGGTTTACTACATGTTTAAAGTGGCTGAAGAAGGTTTATTTAGTGTTACAGCACCTTTCAGACACAGCTGTAATTCAAGGTTTTATGGGAAGGAAATTAATTAGACTATTTGAAAACACAATGAAGAGAAAAATATCATTTGGAATTCAAATATAGTAGTCAAAATGATGACTTGACCCCCCCTTTACATCCATACCTGTCCAACATGTCATCACTTCATCATTTTATCCTGTTAGATATTTGTGTGAAATTGTCATAATTACGAATGAATTGTTGAGTTATGGCCAAAAATCTTTTTGAAACCTTTTTGAATTTGAAGAAATTTGCTCAAAGTGTTCCTGAGATATCACGAGAACGGGACGGACGTAAGATCACAGCGACCTTGACCTTTGACCCTCAAAATCTAATGAGTTCATCCTCGAGTTCCGGTGGACGTTTGGGCCAAATTTGAAGAATTTCCCTGCAGGCGTTCCTGAGATATCACGTTAAATGGTTAAATGGACCGGACGGACGGACGGACAACCCGAAAACATAATGCCCGCCGGCACGGAGGCATAAAAAAGATGGAAGAAAGCTAAAGTGGGAGAGAAAAAAAGACAGATGTGGCAAAAGGGAGAGACAGATTAAGTGAGCGAGAATGAGAGATCTCTCTACCTTAAAAGCCAGTGAAATATGTGAGGCATGTGGCCTATAAAGCGGTTAACATATGCACATTGTCAATAGCAGCATCTGGTGCTGGCAGCTTTTATAGGAGCGCTGAGACTCTGCTACGCGCCTCTAGATGGCAATACATTCAAACACTTTATCACTGAAACACACCACGTAAACGGCCTCCGAACACTCTACACACACACACACACACACACACACACACACTCAACAATCAAGCGCTATGAAATTCACCACCTCAGCCTGCTAAGCGCACACACACACACACACACACACACACACACACACACACACAGCTCCGCATACAGGCAGTAATCAAATGGTGCAACACTAAAACACACACTACTATTACATTACATTAACAGCTCCCTCAATAACTATTTCTCTCTCATACATACACATGTGCAGAGACACACACACAAAACACTTTCACAGTCTTATACTGCACATATTAAGGAACATGTAGGCAAACACATACTGACAAAACTAAGGTAAATTTAGTTAAGGTAAATTTAATTACCACCAGGGCTGTTATTTATGGCATTATTATCCATAGTTAATCACGATTAATCACAAATTAATCACATTTTTTATCTGTTCAAAATGTACCTTAAAGGGAGAATTATCAAGTATTTAATCCTCTTATCAACATGGGAGTGAGCAAATATGCTGCTTTATGTAAATGTATGTATATATTTATTATTGTAAATCAATTAACAACACAAAACAATGACAGATATTGTCCAGAAACCCTCTCAGGTTCTGCATTTAGCATAAAACAATATGCTCAAATCATAACGTGGCAAACTGCAGCCCAACAGGCAACAACAGCTGTCAGTGTGTCAGTGTGCTGACTTCACTATGACTTGCCCCAAACTGCATGTGATTATCATAAAGTGGGCATGTCTGTAAAGGGGAGACTCGTGGGTACCCATAGAACCCATTTACATTCACATATCTGGAGGTCAGAGGTGTCCAAAATGTCCCAAAAATGTAAAGAAAAAAAAAGAAGTTCGACTGTAAAAAAATGTAAAAAAAAAAAAAAAAAATTGAATGTCGAAAACAAAATTGAAAAATTTCCAAAAAATGTAAAAAAAAAAAAAAACAATATGAAAAATGTCCAAAAATGTAAAAAAAAAAAAAAAAAAAGTCTGAAAAATTTCCCAAAAATTTAAAAAAAGAAAAAGAAAAAAAGTCTGAAAAATTTCCAAAAAATTAAAAAAAAAAAAAAAAGTTCCAAAAATGTCCCAAAAAAAGTCTGACAAATGTCAAAAAAATTCTCAAAAAAGTCTGAAAAAGGTTAAAAAAAGAAATAATGTCGAAAGAAAAATCGAAAAATGTCAAAAACAAGTTAAAAAAAAGTCTAAAAGTCCAAAATGTAAAAAAAAAAAAAAGAAGTTGGAAACATGTCCCAAAAATGTCTGACAAATGTCAAAATATGTCCCAAAAAAAATTTGAAAAATGTCCGAAAAATGTAAAAAAAAAAAAAAAAAGTTCCAAAAATGTAAAAAAAAAGTCTGACAAATGTCAAAATTTCCCAAAAAAAGTCTGAAATGTAAAAAAAAAAAAAAAAAAGTTTGAAGAATGTCGAAAGAAAAATCGAAAAATGTCAATATCAAGTTAAAAAAAAAAGTCTGAAAAATGTCCAAAATGTAAAAAAAAAAAAAAAAGTTGAAAAATGTAAAAAAAAGTCTGACAAATGTTAAAATATGTCCCAAAAAAAGTCTGAAAGATATCCGAAAAATTGAAAAAAAAAAAAAAAAAAAAAAAGTTTGAATAATGTCGAAAGAAAAATTGAAAACTGTAAAAAAAAAGTAAAAAAAATATTTGTACTTTATGTATACAAAATCTGACCTTGATGTGTGTGAGCTTCAACAGTAAGAGCTATTAAATGATACATATCAGGCCATGTTTCAGCACCAATTGTGGGGCTAGAGCTAAAGTGCAGTTTAGAAATATTTATGATTTCACAGTAATATTAAGGCTGGGTTCTAGTGAAGGATTATACATTTTTTTGCTGCAGCATCAGCAAAACGATAGCTGTAATGTAAGTTTCTGTTTTGAGGAAATGGCCAATCTATGAAGACCACATGAAGAGCTACGATGTAAAATATGAAAGCAAAAAGGTTCTCGTCAACCTAAATTCAGTGTACATGTGTGTGGATGATCAAAGTCACTAGTTAATCATGCCAAATACAAAAGAACAGAGAGGGAGCAAGGAGACGAGAGAGAGAGAGAGAGATGGGGGGGGGGGGGGGTTCAGAGATTGCACAGATGTAAAAGAAAGAAAGTGTAAACAAGTCGGAGGGAGAGAAAAGGAGACAATGATAGGGAAAGAAGAGAAGAGACAGGAAGAGTCTCACTAATTTATACATTAAAGAGCTCTCAGATCTCACATGTTCAACGCAACTTAGCATTGAGGGCAAGGAAGCAATTTATTCAATCTTTTATTTCCTCATTCCGTCTTCTCTTTGGTGTGTGAGCTGAGCTACAGCAGGGGTCCTCTGGACAGTGTGTGTGTGTGTGTGTGTGTGTGTGTGTGTGTGTGTGTGTGTGTGTTTCTACATGTGTGCTCCTTGAACCTTGTGCAACTATATCGGTATCGGTGTTTATTTGTGTGCATTTGCATGTATCCTAACAAGCCCACATCTGCATGCATCTTGTTTTGCAGCCACGTGTCCATAGCAAGTGCGCAGCTGTGTGTGTGTGTGTGTGATATTCAGGTGGAGAGGCATGGTGCGGCCGCGGGGACAGTGTGTGATACTAATTAAGAATAACCATGTGTATTTGTCAAAAGAATTATGCTGATTATCTCACAAAGGCCTCAGCACTCGGCCCCGCAGAGAGACAGAGACAGAGAGACGGACCTACATTAGCATATGGCTACACACGTGCATGCACGTACACACACACACACTCTCTTTGTCTCTCTCACACACACACACACACACACACACTAGACGTGCAGGTAAAAGTAAAGTGAACATACATGAAAGAAGCATGCCTAATGATAGGTGAATGGGATCCACTTGGTCTGCCTTCAGGATGTTTCCCTTCTCTGGCCTCTCTGCTCCGTCATATTAAGTCCTGGAGAGATAATAAAGCACCCCTGCTGTTTCACCTTTTTTTATGTGCCTTAGTTCTTCCACTGTGTGGTAAAACATGCTATGATCAGATAATCTGCAATTCAATCCGATTCAGCTCGATTCAGCTCAACTCGGTTCTTTAGTCCGGTCTATTAGTACAAGCTGTGCCCCGACCGGCCCTGTGAGAGCAGTAATTGTTTTCGGAGGTTTCTGAGGTGAGCCAGTGCACCACACGCTGCTCTCTCGCGCCCCATGCCAAGCTCTCAAGCCAAGTTTGTGTGTGTGTGTGTGTGTGTGTGTGTGTGTGTGTGTGTGTGTGTATTTATGTGTGCATGCCTAATTCAATGCTGCTGGAACAATTGCCCTATGTCTGTTTGCAAATGCCCTGCGTGGGTGTCCCTGCTAGTCAGTGTGCGTTAGACAAACCCTGACACATACAGACGATAGTGCGACACACACACACACACACACACACACACACACACACACACACACACACACACACACACACACACACACACACACTGAAACAGACACACAGAGTGCCATTAGGCATGAGTTTTGTCTGTGGGCAGCACAGACATAGAGAGGGACTGCAGGGATCTGGAACAGGCGAGCCCACTTCACACCGACAGCCATGATTGGCTTTGGCGGCTCCAGACCCCGGGAACAGCATATTTAGTGTGTATATACGCGTGTGTGTGTGTGTGTGTGTGTGAGATGTGGACAAATTCTGGCGAGTAAAGGAACAGTTTGCTTAAAATCCACAGATATCTCCTGAAATTGAAATTAGTGTCTTTGCATTCAATTTGATCTATTTTTTATTTCATCAGACAGCGTATTTTACAAAAAACACCTTTGTCTGACTAGTTGGTAAAACAAATCCAATAAAAAAATCAATCAATTTCCAATCAAGGGCTATAAAAAAAGTTACTATTACAGTTACTACAAAAATCCTCTTCCTCTATTTTTGCATTTTTCTGTCTTTGGGTGGGTAGAGATGGGGAACTGAGGTCACTTTTTAACACTTTTAGGGCAGTGAATTTAAGATTTGGGGCTTGGGGCCCTTCTGTGTAGAGTTAGCATGTTCTCCCCGTGTTAGCATGTTCTCCCCGTGTTAGTATGTTCTCCCCGGGTTAGCGTGGGTTCTTTCCGGTTCTCAGGTTTCCTCCCACAGTCCAAAGACATGCAGGTTCATTGCTGACTCTAAATGTCCCGTAGGTGTGAATGTGAGTGTGAATGGTTGTCTGTCTCTATGTGTCAGTCCTGTGATAGTCTGGAGACCTGTCCAGGGTGAACCCCCCCCCCCCCCCCCCGCCTTCACCCAGTGCCAGCTGGGATCAGCTCCAGCCCCCCCCCCCCCTCCTCGACCCTGAATAGGATAAGTGATTACAGATAATGGATGGAGGCTTATCCTGAAGGCCAATATAGAGTACTGCATGAAAGAGAAGCAAAAACACACACAACACCCAGTCGATGATCATTATGCAAATGTCTAAATATAAATGTAAAAACAAGGCGTCCTCCAGACTACAGTCAAAAATACAGCCCACCTCCACACACACACACACACACACACACACACACACATTAAATGGACTCAGTCATCACAAATATACAAAACTCCCTTTTTTTCCGTTGCTCTTATGAGCACTCGCACTCAGCATTCCTCTAAAGTGGTGACCATCGTATCACAGTTGCTGCACTAAACACCCATTAGGACAAGTGGAGAGCACTACACTGGATGGTGTGGCCTCTTCACAGGCAGACACACAATAACACACAACCTGTCATTACCGAGAGGGAGAGAGAGAGAGGGAGAGGGAGAATAGTAGAATATAAACTCACTTGAAAAAAGAAATCACTTGAGAGAGGGAGAGGGAGACAGAAGAAGAGGGAAAGGAGGGGGTAAAGATGGTGGATGAGAATAACATAAAAACTGTAATTTGGGACAGAGGTAGAGAAAACTCAGATGTAAATTGAGTGATGGAGGGAGAACTGAGCAGAAGGAGGAGACAGAGAGGAAGATGAGGAAGAGTGCAGTGAGGAGAAGAAGGAGTGTTGCAGCCTGATTATTTGGCTGTTTATGCAGAATGCTGAGAGCTCTCCAATCAGAGTTGGAGACCTCGAACTAAGGGCTCTGATAGGCCGAGGGCCCAACGAACTCTGCATCCGAGTCTCCTTATTCCCTCCTCTGATCCTTCCTTCCTCTCTTCACCTGTCTCCTCCTCCTCATCCCTCTCTCCTCACCCTTTGTGCTCTCAACTCTGCATTGCTCGCTCGCCTCCACTCCTTTGTCTCCCTCATTTGTTAAAGGGTGTCACTGAGAGCAAGGGCAAAGCCTCGTCATTCCTATTCCTCTGACCATCCTCCACTCTTCGGTGTTTAAGCGACACAAAGAGGATAACTGAACAGAAAGTAAGAGAGGGAGCAAAGCAACAAGTGCAGGAGTAAAGCTGTTGCCATGCTACAACAGATGAACTCATTCTATCTACAGATTTAACCTGGTTAAAACAGCTCAGGCTAATTCAAATATACAATGTAAGGTTTGGATAACTGAATATTTTCTTTTACACCTTTCCATTATATCATATCCTGATTTTCATGATGTGAAAACTACGGTGGCTGAGAGCTCCATGCAACTTAATAAAACATCGTAATAGACAAAACACAAGCAAATAAGAAAAACATCTTCACTTTGACAATACCAGGAACCTCTCATCATGGCAAAATACAGAGACAGGAAAAACACAAGCAAGTACTGTAAAGAAACACTGCAAGTCAATGATGCTGGAAAATGAGCTAATAATGTTTATTTTAGTTTTAACATTCAGATTCCAATATTAACGGAGATGATGGCTATACAGCCTGCATCAGTCTTTCACTAACTACTAGCTGGTTCATCAGTTCTTGTGTCTCCGTTAGAGCTGTACTGGAGATAAATCCTATAGTTGGCCAGTGTGAGTTTGCCAGGCAGTCAGTATAGACTCAAAAAATTAATTGTGTCGGGCAAAGAAATAGTCACATAGAAATAGTCACATAGAAATAGTCACATAACCCCATGTGAAACCACAACTTAACGCTTTTATACTTTGTTACGTTTATACGTTTTTGTGTGGATTAAACAAAGAATTTATAATGTGTTCCTTACTGAGCTTAAAGGGTAGTTCTGGTGCTCCGGTGTCGGTGCTCCTGTCTGTTTCTCCAAACTGGGGGTGAGCTAAGCTAAGCTAAGCTAAGCTAAGCTAAGCTAAGCTAAGCTAACTGGCTGCAGGCTGTAGCTTCATATCTCATATCAACAGATAAGAGAGTGGTATCAATCTATTTTATCTAACTCTCAGCAAGAAAGCAAATTAGGTTATTCCCCAAAATGTTGAACTACTTCTTTACTCCAGGTGAGCTCACTTAGGTATCAACCAGGAAACATGCCAGCTGAGCTCGTCTAATCTTTGCATATGAGAAGGTGAAACTATCCTATTTGATCACATCCTCACTGTGCAAATCCAACCAAACCCGTGTGTCAGTCTGAAACACATGACATCATAAAGTATTCTCAAACTATGCATCTATATTCATACTGTGTTCAACACCATGTTGTTTAACACTATTACTTCTTTATCCATCTAATCATTCGATGCAGCTGCAAACCATTCATGTCTAAACACACACCTCATATTCTGATAACATACATACTTTTAGACGTCTCCCAGCTGCGCATGCCTGAATACACACACACACACACACACACACACACACACACACACACACTGAAACCTCACGTCGGTTTTGAGACACAGTTCACCGGCTGGCCCTCGCTGTCCCGCACTCTCTGACGGGCTCTTAATGGTAAACTAACAGATTGTAAACATGCTGCTAGCTCTCTCTCTCTCTCTCTTTCTCCACTCTCTCTATATTAATCACTCTCTCTCTTTCCCTCCATCTCCATCTCCATCTCCATCCCTCCATCTATCTCTCTTCTTCCCTCGCTCTCCTCTCCTCTTCTCTCTCCTCTTTCACTTCCCTCTTACCTCTGTTCACTTCATCCTTCCTCCTCTATCCTCATCCCTTCTTCCTTTCTTCCCTCCTCCTCCTCTCTCTCTCTCTCTCTCTCTCTCTCTTTTCCTGGGGTATATTTTAAACAATGTGTCCTTCATGTACGGTTGGTTACGGGGTGTACAGAAGGACATCATTAGCGCTGGTGGTTAAGCTGTAATTTACACCATTACCGAGGTAGGGGCCATTTTTATTGCCTAGTAAATTTCAGCTCTGAAATATTTAGACCATATGGCTCAATTTGTGTAATAACCTTAATTTCCAAGCACCCTTCAGCTCCCTTCAGCGCCGGCTGTTGTTGGCGCATGGCGGAGTGGTGTGTGTACACATTCGTATGTGTGTGCACGGTTTTGTGGAGCACACACACGTGCGCATACACGTACAGAGAAACGTGGACATGGCAAAAATGTTAACGCACACTCTACACATAACCTCTTACATACACATTACACTCTCTCTCTTCCGTACGCTCTCACTGATTCATTCATTCACACACACTAAAACATACGCACACACACACACACAGACACACACACACACACACACACACACACACACGTATGTATGCATGGCGGTAGCAGATTAATAGGGTGTCAGCTTGTGTTTGGGTGAGGGAGCGTCAGGCGTCGGCCAGATGGTTCTCAGGGATGATGACTGTCAGGGGTCCTGCTCTGATCAATGGGATGTATTAATACAGCACACACGCACACACTCTGACACACACACACGCACATTGTTGCACATACACACACAAACAAAAATATGTTATGCATGCACACAGGCACACATGCAACCATATTCAGACATACGTATCCACGTAGAGTAACACACACACAGACATATGTATGCACGTGGTCTAACTTCACCAGCGATCCCGAGGGCCGCGGTGTAACATCTGGAAGAGCCGAGGGAGGGAGGAAAGGACAGAAGAGTAAAGGAGGAGAAAGAGGGAGGTGGTAGGCAGGAGGATTTAAATAGTGAAAGGAGGGAGAAAAGATCAGTTAGAGACTCGAGGGAGGAGGGAAGAGTGACTGGAAGAGGGAAAGGAGGTGCAGAGGGAGTAAGGGAAAAGATTGAGGAGGTGTAGAGAAGGGTTAAAGGTGGAAGAGGTAAAAGAAGGTTGTAAAAGTGGTGAGAGAAGAAGGCAGACGGAAAAGAGGAGCTGAGGAAATTCAGGGTGGGGTGAGGAGATGCAGGTAGAGGAATGGGAGGGTGTAGAGGAAAAAAAGGACAGAGACCACAGAAGGGAGGGATTAAGGAGGGAGAACAGGCAGAAATTTGTGGAAGAGTTGCACGGTAGTGAACGATGTGAGCAGAAACAGACAAAGAAAAAGAAAGAAAGGGTGAAAGATGGAAGAGAGGAGAGGATGGAGGTGAGGGCAGGTGTGTGAGACAAAGGTGGAAGTTTAGTTGCCCACTGAAGCTCTTGGTCAGAATTTGGTGAGAGAAAAATGATCCTGATCCAGAGATGGGAAATGCAAACAGTGCAGGAAAACAAGAGCTGAATGGAGGGATGGAAGGAGGTGGGAGAAAAATAAAGTAAAGAGTGAACACCAAGAGGAAGAAATTTAAGAGGAGAAAAGAGGGAGGAAAGAAAATAATGAAGAGAAATTTAAAAGTAAGAAAGAAAACTTGACAGGGTTGTGTGAGTGACTAACATGTCTGTCAGAAAATGTGTAAAGCATGGAGTGTGTGTGTGTGTGTGTGTGTGTGTGTGTGTGTGTGTGTGTGAGAGTGTGTGTGTGTGTGTGTGTGTGTGTGTGTGTGTGTGTGTGTGTGTGTGTGTGTAGAGGTCTGGTGAGTCGGGCCGCCTGCGCTTCGTACCCTCATTCCGTCCGATTGCCATGACGACCCCATTAATCAGCCAAGCTGGCACAGAGCAGGGTTCCCAGCCCAGCCTGAGATCAATACACACACAAATACACACACACACACACACACACACACACACACACACACACACACACACACACACACACACACACACACACACACACACACACACACAAACAATACATCCACAAACTAAGAAATTATGAGCAGAAAAGAATGAGTGGATGAGTGAACATTAAGGAGAGAAAAAAGTTGACTAAGGAATGATGAAGAAGTGAGGATGAAGAGAGAAGAGAAAAAGAAAATCTCTCCTCAAGGCTGAAAAAAGAAAAATGTTTCTACTATAGGACTAAAATTCTTTAATAGTTTTAAACACTGTAATCAATGACTATATAACTCCTCCCCTTGAATAATAACTCCTCCCTTTGACTATATATCTCCTCCCATTGACTATATAACTCCTCCCCTTGACTATATAACTCCTCCCCTCGACTATATAACTCCTCCCCTCGACTATATAACTCCTCCCCCTTCTGCAGGAAGGATAACTGAAATCACCGGACACTGAGAACAACAATAATATCAATATCATGTGCAATACTACTTCTTCTATTCTCATGTGCAGTATTCATGTCCATCATATGCAATATCACTGTTCATTGTGTGCAATATTACTTCTTTTCTGTTTTTTAGCTTACTTTACCTTTTTTATTTCACTTATCTTATCTACTCATTTTACTAAATGTATCTGACTTAATTGTTATTCTATTAGGCACTGGTGCTAGAAAGAGTACTTTTTATTTTATACACTCAAACTTGTTGTAATTTTGAGCAATCTCTGGCACAAGAATTTCCTTCAGGATTAATAAAGTTCTATCTTATGTTATCTTATCAAAATGTCCCTCTCCCTGCCTCCTAGATTATCCTTTTAACTGATTCCCTGTCGTTTATCTCTTAAACATCAAATGAATTAAGTGTCAAACATCTATCCAATGTATTAAAAATCATTTTCAGCACACAATCTAAATCCTCTGCATGCTGCTCTTTACGAGTTTGCTCACAACTTAGTTTCTTTGTGTATTCCTAAACAACGCAGCGCATGTGGCGAAGGCACCTGCGTGACAAATGACCGCCACCGAAATAAGTCTATGCCATGTCAATGAGCCTCTCACACACACACACACACACACACACACACACACACACACACACACACACACACACACAAACAAACACAGAGTGTTCCATATCAATGAGAAGGTGAAAGGTCTCCATTTACATCTTGTATTAATTATGAGTGACAAGCCAAAGGTCACCGAGGGAGAAGAGGCCACTCGTATGGACAGAATATAGATCTATGCTTCGTCCTCTTCTCCCCCTTTCCGTCTCCTCCCTCCTCTCCCTATCTATCACTCTGTCTCGCCCCCCTCTTGTTCCTTCACTTGTCTTCTCCCCCCCCCCTCTACGCTCTCTTTTGGTCTTCTTGCTCCTCTTTTCTTTTATCTTTCTTGTCTTCTCTATTAACTGTCTTTGTTCTACCAATCTATCTCTCTGTCTTTTGCTTTTTACCCTCAAGTGTGAGAATTTTTTTATCTCCATTACTCTTTTTCTCCATGTCTCAATCTTTGAATCTCTCTCTGTTAATTATGTTTTTGTTTCTTCCTTTAGGTCTTTACACACTTTTTTTTCATGCAATTAATTCACACGTCAATATATATTTATTCTTTTTGTCATGAATACTTTCACACAGTGTATAATAATACACAGAGAAAAAGCCACATACTTTTTTTTCTGAACAAGGTTGATTTTTCTCAGCTTTCGCATCGCGAATAAAGACATCAACCAATCACGTTGTGCGGAATAGGTTGAGTTCTATATTTATGAAACCACAACACAGAGGCTCCGTAGTCCGAAACCAAGACGGCAAACTTTATTAATCCTTTCAACCTTGACAAAGACAGCGCAGACCAGATCCACTCCTTCCATCCTTACCTTTCACAATAAAAGCCCTAGACATATAATATTCGCAGGCGATTATTTCCCATTTTTTACTACTGCATGTAAGTTTAATCATACTCAAGACTGAGTTTCAGATTTAATGCACACACACACATACACACACACACACACACACACACACACACACACACACACACACACACACATAGAGGTGTGTGGTGGTGTATAGAGAGGATGCTAGCCACTGTTGGTGAATATTGCAGCTTTGGGTGAACTTAGTCTGCTTACTGAGCTGCCAACTCATATTTAGACTAGATGTCATCCGTTAACACTAGTATGTGTGTGTGTGTGTGTGTGTGTGTGTTTGTGTGTGTGTGTGTGTGTCCATTTCCTGTGTTGGAGAACCAGGCATGGTACAGGCTTGTGGGAAGGGCCTTGGAGAATAGCAGGCCATGGGCAGTGTGTGTGATTGTGTGTGTGTTTGTGTGTGTGTGTGTGTGTGTGTGTGTGTGTGTGTGTGTGTGTGTGTGTGTGTGTGTGTGTATGTGTGTGTGTGTGTGTGTGTGTGTCTGTGTGTGTCTTCAGGCCCCTCACTGGCAAACAGATGGTACCAGCACCACAGGTAGTGTCCAAATTTCTTCACATGCATCACAAATGACAATAGACACACACATACATACTTTATATATTATATATTATATATTATACATGTATATTTTCAGGCATGTTTGTGTGTGCAGCTCTGGTCAAATGATAATAAGAAAACAACATGTGATCAAGCAGGAGACAGTCCTCAAAAATAAATGCATCCGTGCTCCCATCATCCAGCATTCACTGTGTGTGTGTGTGTGTGTGTGTGTGTGTGTGTGTGTGTGTGTGTGTGTGTGTGCATTTACCTCCACAGTGAGAGCAGTAACAGCAGTTGAGTTGAGCGTCGGGTCCTGTTGGTGCTTCTTGTAAACCAGTCTATAATGTGAAATGAGGCCGTTGGGCCGGCCCAGCTCGCTCCACTTCAGACGGGCCGAGTATGCACCTGTCAGAACACACAGCACGTGGAACTGTTGCAGAGATTCATTCAATACAAGAACATTTGGACCAGTTTTCCTGTGACTTGGTGAACTCACCGGTGGGCGTGACAGTGGGAGGGTCCATATCTTGTGGTTCTGCCTGTAAAGTCTGAGCTAAAGCCCACTGGCTCAGAACCGAGCCTTCGGAGTTGTGGGAGCGAACCCGGTACTGGAGGTAGCTGAAGGGTCGAAGGGCCGGACTCGCATCAACAAACTTAAGAGGCCCGCTGGACCAGATGAAAACCAGCAGCTCCTCCTCGGTTCCTACTGGACGCCTATAACAGAAGAAATACTTGGATCAGCTATTCATGAAAACATTTATTCATCTAACATTTATATACTAACCATAAACCATATACTTGAATTATGCTTGAATCAAAGATAAAGTTATCTAAGGGCACTGAGATAACTTTATCTAAGAGTGAAACTGATACTTTTGGTTTGTTTTCTATTTAGTCTGGTTCGGTTTCACAGTGCACAAATTAAAGCGGACCACATAAAAAAAATAATTTACTGAGGGGCTTGTACAAATGAGCAAATTCATCTTTTTTTGTCTCGAGAGCTGCTGCTTCTATGAAGGGAATCACAGACTTTGATATATTGCTGTCAACGTTTTTTCTTCACTTTGACTCGGCACTGATGGACCGTACGCATGAATCGTTTCTCCTCCAGTTTATCTTGAATGACTTTATATTTTTGTGGACTTTATTTTGCATATTCTGTATGTTCCGTTCGGCCCAGATGTCAAGCAAACATCGGACTGCTGCAGAAGTCCAGGTCAGTCGTCTCCCACTCATGATAACCTGTCTATTTCAACAAATACCTGCGCAGGCAGCCTGTGTTTTGGTTCGTAAAATTAAAATTGTTGTTTTAGCTTGTAACAAGAAATAAGAGTTTAACGAACACATTATTTTGTAAAAATTAAAACAGAGATACAAAGTGAAAACAATAAGTCTCCATCTTCTTTAGTCTTTTCGGGCTCAAAGGTGAATATTGTTTTTTGCTTATCATACAGCGATGTTAATGCAGAAACGTCATCTATTTACATGGAGGTTTGCGTTTTCAACAATGACCAAATAAAACACTAAAAAATGTAAGATTAGAGTATAATTACAGATCAAAGAATGAACAGTAAATGAATAAAATAAAATGGTAAAATAGCACATCTCTCTCTCTTTAAAGATAACGTTTTTATAAATGGAGGCTTGCATTAAATGTTTATCTTTTTATAATTTGAAAGCAGTATACACAAACAGACTTTGATAATTTTAATATATCGTTTGGTTCGCTTGAGCGAGACCGCCTCACTCAAGCGGTTTCTAACCGGTTGTTTTGGTTTGATTAATGCGTTCACAACTGCCCAAACGAACCAGAGTTTGATTAAAGCAGACTAAATGTTGGCTTGTGAAAGCGACCTAAAAGTAATATCTTAGTACACCTCAGTGTACTGAAAATAAGTAAACTTGGTTTGTGTGGAACTGAAATAAAAAATGTAACATCACGTCTTCAACATGGTGTGTAAGTAAGTCTCCGGCTGATGCAAGCATCCTGAAGTCTTGGTAAGCCTCTGTCTGTGATTATCTAAGGTTTCAGGTGTGAGTGGGAGAGAGAGATTTTCCTATTTTATCCAAGTCCCTGTCTGCCTGAGTCTGATCATGCCAGGTGTGTGTGTGTGTGTGTGTGTGTGTGTGTGTGTGTGTGTGTGTGTGTGTGTGTGTGTGTGTGCGCTGCTATGCTAATGTGTGTTTCCTGAGGACTTAAAGGGCTTAGTCTGGTCTGACCCTGCATACAGATCACACACTCTTTGGTCAACAAGCAGACCACGACCTTCAGCATGCATTAATACATATGCGCAGATGCACACGCACACGCGCACGTGCACACAAAGTACGTAGATTGGTAAGCAGACATTTGCCTGAAGATTTATCACTAAACGTCTACACTTTTCTGTATGTTGAGGTAAATAAGTTTATTATATGCATGCACAGAGTATGTGATTTATGTCTGTTACTTCTAGTTCATTAGTGTTGTAGTGATAGACTGAGGAAATAATGGGAACACATTATTACATCGGTTTGTATGAATACATGAGAATGTGAAAGCTGCTTTTTGTATGTTGTTTCTATGTCTCCTTGTCTTTACTTAATCATCCACTTTCTCATTATCAAAAAACTCTGCTCCTCCAGAGAGACAGTCACATGTAAGTAAAACACATTAATGCTTAACTAAAAAGCTGGGCTACAAATAAACAAATAGCTGCGTACATCCATGTTGTGTACAAATACTGCACATCTCAAAGTGCACAACTCCAGCAGAGCAGCACCGATGGAGAAGTTGAAAAATGTGACAGAATCGTACAAATTCAAAATTTAGTTTGGAGGTCAGGGTAAGTGGGTGGGCATGTTGGCGTCTTTTAACCTTGAAGGTCTTCTTCCATTTACCTCAACCAAGTGGTTTTAGTTGTCATACCATAAAAATAGAAGTGGCAGATCAGGAAATGCTGAAGTGGTCGATGGAACAGTTCTAACTTTGGAAAACGAGAGGAAAAAAAATCTGTCTGTTCGCTCCTTAGATCTCAACCCATGACATTCTTCTTGGTATAAGGAGAAATATTCCCTGAAATCATCAAAGTCTGTGTGATGATTTGAGTGTTTCCAGCTGCTTGTTGAATCCATGCCTCTAAAGATTACATCTGTGTATTTATACATACAGTATATATATGTGTGTTTATTGTGTGTTACCTGTATATATGGTAGGATGTGATGAGTCCGTTGGGTTTTTGGGGGGGTGACCAGTGGATCTCCAGGACGCTGGCTCCTGCTGCCTTTACTGTGGGGGGCAGCAGACCTTCTGGGGCGGTCTCTAAAGTCCGAACATACACCCCCCCCCCTACTCCACACCCACCTACGAGAGGAAAAACAGGAGCAATCTGTCACACGAATGTCTTCGGCGTGTTTGTTTCTTTTACATTAATGAAACACATATATAAATACACCATAGTGATAACTTATATTACTTTTCCATAAGGCTGGGGGGGATAAATGTGCTGAGCCATGAGGCTTTTTAAAACAGAATTTACTGTTAAAACACTGCTGATGAAGCAACGGCTGCTCCATTTGAAAAAGATATTGCTGTGTTCACTTTTCTGTAATGCTAACGCAACGCTTGGTAAAACTTTTGTTGCTCGAAAGTTAAAGCTTTTCTTTCTTCATCATACATTGGCCTATTATTAATAACTGTCCATGTGGAGTGAACGCCAATAAATGGTGGGATAGTTTGGGCACAAAGAGCACACATACTGTACATAAAGAAATTATTTTTCTTTCTTGTTATCTGTCCTCCAACCACACCGCAATGAGCCTCTGAACATCGTCGTGGAACAGTTGATCGCTGATGCAATTGTCTTTTTTAAAACCAGGAAACAACAACTAACCACAAACAAAAAAAATTGGTAAATGCAAAATATAACTGGCACATTTTCCCCTTCTGTGAGGCATTGACATGCTACAGCACGGCTAAAGAGGCCTAAATGATGCCAGTAAATAAAGGCCGTTATCAACAACAGTTAAACATCTCTGTTTAATGATTGGTTAGCCACAGACTGCATCACAGATCTTCTCTTCCCCTCACATCATGTGATGCAGAAGATGAAAATGATCAGATGCATCTAACAAGGTTTCTTTAGCTGTTATTCACTGTCAGGATTTAAATTTGTTAAGAATAAATCTGCTTTAACTACCTTCAAACTTTGAATCAGAAACTTTGAAGTGTGCAGCTCTGCAGAGGACAGTGTTCAGGATTATGGAGCAAAGCCTGTGTTAACACAGAACTGCATGGCAACCACAAATAGTGCTGCTATGTGTACAGCAGTTTCTCTGTGCTGAAATAATTCATTTCCTCAGTTTAACGGTGTATGAGGCTTTCATTTATTTTCTCAACTCTGTTCTTTACGGTGCACAACTCACCGTCTTATTAAGGATAGTAAATGTTTCAAACTGAAACCGGTATAACCAAATACTTACCAATTTGACAGGCCTGAACTCTGATGTAGTAGGCGGTGAACGGCTGTAGACCCGTCACGGCGAGATGCCGGTCTTGGCCAGCAGGATGCATTATGGCTCCGTCACTTCCTGGATTTAACAGGATGTTGTAGTTTACAGACTTGCTGCTGTTGAGCTGAGCTGTGGAAAAGGAGGAAGATACACTGGATATGATTATCTTTAGTTAGTTATGTTGTTTTCTTTTGCTGGTTGCATTTATACCTGAAATAAAACAGCAGGATGAATGTTTACATTTCATCAAACCAGAAGGACGCATCAAGCGAACCATAAAAGCAGAGTTTATACAACGTGTGCTACAACTTGTAGTTATCTTAAGTTATTAGATAGGACTTTACCTTTGTATTGCCACCAAATCATCGACAGTGCACAGGTATAGATGAGTGATGTACATGTTTAAAGAGGACCTATTGTGCTTATTTTCAGAGGCATTCTAGTATTTTGTGTTTCTACTAGAACATGTTTACATGCTTTAATGTTCAAAAAACGCTTTACTTTTCTCATACCGGCTGTGCTGCAGAACCTCTTTTCACACTCTGTCTGAAACGCTCTGTTTGAGCTCCCGCTTGGCGGGTTTTATGTAAATGTGTTACTTGGTGACATCACCATGTTACGGAGGAAAAGGCGGGACATCAAGCAAGGCGTTTCAGCCAGTTCAGGAGCTGTGTTTCTGTGAGGCAGAGTAACTTTGCAGAACTTTTAAATGCACAAAAATATATAACACACTAAAGGAAAAAACCCAAAAGCATCATAGGTCCTCTTTAAAAACAGCAGCAAGAATATTTAACATCTGAAGGTCATTGTCCAATTGAAATTGCAAAAAAGCTTTCGGCCTAAATACAATAGGCTGTACAATGAACACTATAGTACACAAAGTATTGTGCTTCTGCTTCTTAAGGTAAATAAGAGCATAATTATTGATTTAAATTCACTATAGGCTCACTAAGTCTTACTTCATGTTACATACTGGTAACTTTATAATGACAGAATTGTATTGTATACAGTTTAAAATATAGTTAAGACCAAATGTTTGTATGTGATCATGTAAAGTGTATTTAAATTGTTGGATATGAATAAACGTAAGTAATGAAGTAACTATCTGTACAATATATGATTTCCTACATATTTGCTCATATTTTTGTCATAAAAGTAAATGATCTTGCCTTCATGATCCTGGCACAGAGGTCTCACAACCAGACAAAAACACACAAATGTATACATACAGAAACACACACACAGATACACACACGCACCTAGACTTTGTTAATATTCTCACCGGAGGTTTTTCCATAATTCAGGCCAACTGTATTGTGATGGGTTATTCAACATTCATGAACTCTGGATATCTCGAGAACGAACTGATTACCAGACAAATGAAAGACTTCAATTATTCACCCCCCAACTCACATATGCACACATGCATCTACACACACACACACACACCTCTGACTTCAGCACACACACACACACACACACACACACACACACACAGAGAGGTCATGAAGCATCTCTCTTTGATCAGTACGTTGCTCAGCCATAGAGGTTTAATCGTCACTGTGATATTTAACTTCTATTATTTACAACCAATCAGCTGCTTTACCATCTTCTATTTCACACACATGATGCCCATAATTACAAATGCACACATGTACACTTACATACAACAAAATACATGCACATATACAAAGTGCTCTCCCACACACACACACACACAAACACACAAAGACAGACACAAACACCACAATGGAGGAATTGATCCTAGAGTGAATGTCTTTTTAATAGCCATACGTCAGTGCTTTGGCAGTCAATGTATGCATATGAAGACACAAACACATGCGCATGTACTCACACACCGACAGCCACACTGTCAGAGAGTCTGGCACACGCACACACACACACACACACACACACACACACACACACACACACACGAGTCGAAAACACTCCAGACTCCGGGCTCAGGGAGTTAACCAAGCGTGAGAACCCAGCCGATATTTCCTCACCTTTAAAATCAACCCGTAATGACGATAGAATAGGCCTGCCTATGGAAATGTCTCCACAGTGACGTGCACAAACACACACACATACACACACACACACACACAAATACACATCTATAAAGATGCATGCATAAACACAGACACAAATATACAGAAACAACACACACACAACAAAGTGAAGTGTCTTTGCTAGTTGGTCCTATAAGCGGTTTCTGAGATAGGAAATCAGCCTAATGAGAGAGTAATAGCCAATGATAGATGAGTTAGGGCAGACAATCACTGCCCTATAAGCATGAAACTCATGAAACCTGTGTGTGTGTGTGTGTGTGTCCAGGTCTTGAGAGGCCAGAAGGTGAATGGAAAACTACTCATGGATTTAGTTTCATTCTGACCCCTCTCTCTCTGTCTCCTCTCCTCCTCTCTTCTCTCTGCTCAGTTTACTACGGTGAGTATCATTTTATTCTGCCTTGTAGAGCTAAATCCAATAAATGTGACAACCATAGTTTTAATGTTGGTTAGCGTTATTAAGATTATTGGGAAATCCCTTCATGTAGAATCTATTTTTCTGGGAGATAACGGTGGTAAGAAACTGTACGTATCATGTTAACTCAGTTTCTGTGAGAAAGAAGGATTTCTACTCATTGTGGTTTTATTATTATCTCCACCAGGAGATATCGAGATCGGTCCTGTGTGTGCATGAGTGAGTGAGTGTGTGTGTGTGTGTGTGTGTGCGCGTGTGAATCTCTGTGTCTGTCCACGGCTAATCTCGCATTGAAACAAATTTCCAAACAGGTGCTATCTGGATAAACTGACCACATATTGTGAATCTAAATGGTTCCTTTCTCACCTGGAAACATATTCAAACTTAATAAAGTGACATATTAACAGCTTGGTTCAAAATCCCATCGCTGACGTCCAGTCTCAAGACACAGTGCATTGTGGGATAGGTGAATAGTGCAGTTAGGTCATACAACTATAGTAGTCTCATACTAGTCTCAGTAGTACTAGCAGTACTAGTAGTTCTGGAAATGTTTTTTCCCAACTGTAAATTACTAATTAAATGTTTTTGTTTAATAATATTGACATTGCTCCTAAACAGGATAAATTAATCAATACTAAAGGGCGACCTTTAGATCAACTTTGTTTCTGAGTCTAAATGTTTGAATTGTATGTAATGTTTACATTTTAAAATGTAAATGTGACACAGCCGAACACAAAAATGACTTTTGAACAGGCTTTTGAACATTATTCCCAGAGAGACAGACGTGATTAATAAAGGAATATCTTATCTTATCTTATTAAGCACTAGTTACAGAATTGATATAAATCCTCATTAACAAACATAAATAACTTAGTTATATCATCTGAAACCAAAACACAGTGATGCCATTGTGATTAACCCTTAGTATTTTTTTTGTGATATTTTTTGTGATATTTATATTGTGTATTTTTTTTTGTGATATTTTCATTGTGATTAACCCTTAGTATTTTGCCATTGTGATTAACCCTTAGTATTTTACCTTATCTGTACAATCCTCTCCTGCATCTATATAATTTATAACTCCAATGTATATACATATCTACCCTCCTATATTTATCTTATATATACTCACTTAGTCCCATATGCATATAGTTCTGTGTACATAATCTCTCCATTTATAGATCCTTCTGTGTATAGATATAACTGTATATATCATCTATTGTTAAATATACTCTTTACAATTTTTTTTATACAATGCAACTTATAGTCAAGCTACTATTAATCACAATGTAACATGTCAATCACTTGCACTTTATTTACAATCTGTATATATGTATATGCCTATGTACATTCACCAATATACCCTTGTATTTATTGTATTACCAGCACTTTACTAATTTGCACTCTGGTTAGATGCAAAACTGCATTTCGTTGCACTTGTACCTGTACTATGTGCAATGACAATAAAGTTGAATCTAATCTAATCTAATCTAAATTCAAACTAAATACTCTCCACTAAAAATGATTTTCATCCATCCATCCCTTTAGATAGCTACTCACCAGGAGCGGTCCAGGTGAGAGAGATGGATCGGGGGCCCGACACTGTCACATTGTGGGGAGGTTGGATCCCAGCGGGGCACGAGACGGGCGTTTGGATAACATATTTGTCACTCACACCGGTCCCACCCTCTGTACTGGCCTCCAGCTCATACACATACCTGAAGAGATGGAGAGGTAAAGAGGGGGGGGGGAGAAAGCAGCAAAGAGACGAGGCACACAGAGGAAGGAGGGATGGAGGGAGAAGGAGAGAATATGCAGAAAGACAGTGTTAACGGGGCAGTTTCACACAAAACAGCACCAGAATACAGTAAACACGTCAGGACGTGGTCACGGCTCACACTGTCAAATAATGAAATATTAATCTATCCCAAATACATATTAAAATGTCTCAGCACTTTCCACCACTTTCTTACCCAGTCCAATCAGTTTTGACCCAACCTGAAAATACAGGTGTTTTTCACATTGACCCAATTGACCCAATTCATTCTTCTATGGTTTGTGGACTTGCACACTAAGCAATGCTGTGTGTATTGTTCTGGAGAAAAAAATGTAGAACCAGAATTAACTTAGCTCAGCTGCCCATTATACTTTCAAGGAAGGTCAATCCAGCTGTGCAAACACAGAGGTTTCACTGAACAGGAAATCTGTTGGTGCTTTTTACACTGAGTTATTATGTGTTAGAAAGAATCTGAGTTACAGCAGTGATGATGAAGATTATCACCACAGGATTGTTGGGAGTGGGAAACAGGAAAAACTCAACGTGATATATATATATATGTATATATATATATATATATATATATATATATATATATATATATATATATATATATATATCTATATCTATATCTATTATGAAACAGTGATATATAATGGCACAAAAGTTTAATTAAGTGCAAAACACTTTAAAGTTAGGGTTGGTAATCTTGAGAAAACCAGCAAGAGTACACTTGATTTATAAAAAGTATCCAACTGAAAAACCCATCTCAGTGTTGCCAACACATTTCCAATGAAAGTAGCAGCACTATCTCCAAAAGTCCCTAAATCTAGCGCCCCCAAAATTATTATTACGTACATAAAATTATCATAATGAACGTGAACAACAAACATTGCTATTGTTCGTTCTCACAGCTGTAAAGCGAGCAGCTTGTGGAAGACTCTGGTGACGTGCAATGATTGGATGTTTTTTTTTACAGTCCTGCTGCAGCCACAGATACCTGATTTCTTTTATTTTTTTTGAGTATCTGATATTCAGGGTGGAACGACAATTTCAACAAACACTGTATAACAAAAAAAGGTATTTGAAGACGTTTACCAACACTAGAGGATGGATGTAATCTGTCACTTGAGTCTAAATATTGTTACACAGAATTTGTGTCATCACATAATTTTTTTTGCATGGCACAAATGTCAATTGTGCAAAAAAAAAAAAAAATGCATTAAAAAACAACCAGGTTGCATCTGCCAAAGCTTTTTTTCATCTGTTTTCACAGATGAAAAAAAAAAAGTAACTTAGAAAAATGATCCTGGCAAAACATCTTTTTTCTACCCGTTTCACAGATGAAAACAAAATGTTTGGAAAGATTATCCTGGCAAAACATCTTATTCCACATGTTCTTAAACACAGAGAAAAAAACTATTTAGATCAGACTTAGAAAAAGGATCAGCAGAATGTGTTCTTCTCACTTGCCTCTCAGGGTTTCTGTAGTTTCTAGTTGTGATTAATTGATAAATTAAAACAACTGCTGGAAAGAAGAAATCATTGCCTCCTGCAGCCGGCCCTAAAAAATGGATTCAAACATATGTGTATTGTGTGCACGTTTGTAAGCTCATACAGTGACTGCACTTGAGGTCCATTTCTTCCTCTCTCTCTCTCTCTCTCTCTCTCTCTCTTTCATCTGTCTCGCTGCCTCTCTCGCCCCACTCTCTACCTCTCTCGCCCATGACATCATAAGATAGATTTCCCTTTTAAGAGCGTGTGGCTGGCTGGTGCTAAAGCCTACATTAGCTGTGTAAGTGGGCCACCATTTAACATTAAAAGCCTTTAATTTGCTATAAAGTCGGGCACACATGCATTAATAGGCGCTGGTGTTGGGTTATTGTTCCTGTGCAGAGCGTTTTAAACAGGAGGCCATTAGCACTTCTGCAGTGGGTTAGAACGCAGTCAGGAAAAGGTATTAAAACTACTCATAGAGACACACAGAGAAAAACATAAATAAATACACCTCATGAGACACTGTGGAGAGATAGAAAGGGAGAGAGAGGAAGAGAGCGAAGCAGAGTGTGACGGAGAGGGAGAATTGTATCATGGCATAAGGTTTCAGAGGGAGAATGAATTTAAACACTTCATCACTGGAAGATATTTACTTAAATGTAAACACCGCCTTGGGATATCAAAAGTAAAATGGTGTGTGTGTGTGTGTGTGTGTGTGTGTGTGTGTGTGTGTGTGTGTGTGTGTGTGTGTGTGTGTGTGTGTGTGTGTGTGTGTGTCCTGCGGGGCCAGCCAGAGGGAATAGGTTAATTCTCTCGTCATCTTAGACACTTCCTGGGCTGCCGAAGCAAAGTGACAGCTAATCAACATTGTCATAAATAATCAATGGCCACTTTGAGCGGTCTCACGCACGGACACGTGCGCACACAGAAAGGCACGCGTGGGTACACGCTCGCACACGCTCGCACACGCGGGAAAAAACACACACAAGACTGCCTGGATAATGGGGCCGGTGCTCCCTGTGTAATTCTTGGCGCAGGGCTAAATTGGGAAAAGAAGGGAAGGAGGAAGGGAATGAGGTAAGAGGGAAAGGATGGAGGGGGAATAGGGAGCGAGACGAGTGATGAGAAGCGAAGGGTCGGGACGGGAATGCCTTCTGGCAGACTACCTGGAATTAGGGAAAATTAAACGTCACACACACATACAGTCCGATCTCCTTCCTTCCTGTTCCTCTTTCTCTTTCTCTTTCTCTTTCTCTTTCTCTTTCTCTTTCTCTTTCTCTTTCTCACACACAGAGGAGACTGGAGTACTGCAGGGTGTTATCCCAGGAATTCTATTTGGGGTAAGGAGAAATAGTCTCTGGAGAGATGAGGCCAAGGAGAGAGAAAGAGAGAGCGGGGGGGGGGGTATCATTTTACACTCCCATAATTAAAACAGAAAATCCATCTTAGAAAAAAGACACGGATTAATAAAGGTTAAATGAAAATAAACAGATAAATAAAATCTCCGCTCCAGTGCTGTCTGTAAGCAAAAGCCAAATCTGATTTGTGTTTTAATGTGTGTGTGTGTGTGGTAATGTTTGCGTCTGTCATTGGCATGTCAAATATTTGCTCATTAAATGACACAAACAGACGTATACAGAGAGCGGTCCTGAGAGACAGACATGGACGGGACGATAGGACGGCTTTTAAAAACAGGGTGACCCCGATATAAACACGCCAACACTCTGACACCAACATTTAGGAAATAAAGGGGACGATTAATTCTGAAGCTACAAGTGAAGTGCACGTGTGACTTCTGCATATGTGCGCATACGTTTGCATGTTTCATGTGTGTGTGAGAGTGCGCGCTCTCTACCTGCGGTTTGGCAGGAGTCCAGTGTCGGTATAATTCTGGTCACGGTGGTCGCCGGTAAAAATAGTGTGACCGTCTCTGTTCAGTCTGTACAGGGAGATGTGTCCGTTAGGCTGGGAAGGCTGATCCCAGTACAGCTCCACCGCAGATGTGTTTACTATCAGATGTCTGGGAGTCGACCATACACCTGAAGAAGAGCAAGAAGTGAGTGTTTTCCACATTAACTGGCACCTATCATAGTCTTTTTTCTGTTCATTTCAAACAAACTAAAAGTAAAGTGCATCAAACTTCTCTCTGAAACCAAAGTGTACAACAGCAAATCTAAAAGCTTGTTTTTTCATTATCTGAGGATAGGTGGAATCACTATTTTGTTAACTGGTAACTGACAACAGTGACATTTATTTGTATAAGAATGCAGATTATCAAATTATGGAGAAACGACTGAATTATTACAAAGATGGAAAAAGAGTTTTCTCCTGAATGAAGCAGGCAGACAGGATGTGGTTGTAATGTGTAATTTAATTATTTGAAATTAAAAGGAACACAAATGGTCTAAAACTCTGTGTGCAGAGTTTAATTAACATTTAAATTCAAATTGAATTTGTTTACTGATATATACAAACAAACATGTAGCAGATATGCTAATTATAATCACACAGATTAATGTATTTTAGATTATATTAAATTATATGTAGTAGACATTTAGACACACAGATAAGTGTGGGGGATTGGTGGGAAGGAGGAGCTTAAAAAGAAGAAATATAATTTATTTATATAAAACAATAAATAAAGAGATTAGATGTATAGAAAGAAAAAGAAAAGATGGGTAAACAAAACAGTTTAAAGAGGTGAAAGAATGAGATATTTAAATGAAATATAAGAAATATCAAAAACCTTGGAGGAGAGATTAGAGGAGAAAAAAGATGTCAAAGAAGAAGAGCGGAGAAGACGGGGAAAAAAATAAAACAGATGTTGAAGGAAAAGATCAAGGGAGACAAGAGAGAAGGAGAGGTGGAGGAGAGGAACAAATGAGAAGAGGATGAAGAGAGGAAAAATCATCCTGATTCAAGCTCTTTAATAAATAAAAATCCATGACGGCATTTTAGCCAGGCAACAAAATTATAGAGAGAGAGAGAGAGAGAGAGAGAGAGAGAGAGAGAGAGAGAGAGAGGGAGAGAGAGAGAGGGAGAGAGGGAGAGAGAGAGGGAGAGAGAGAGAGAGAGAGAGAGAGAGAGAGAGAGATATCGTATAGGCAGAAAGAAGGATGAGAGAGGGGGAGGATTCAAAACGGAGAGCAGTGGGAGGAGAAAAGAGAAGTGAAAGGAGAGGAAAAAGAGAAAAACTATCTCAAAGTTGAAATCAGTGATAAGGATGAAGACAAAGAAAGAGATATTGTTGCATTTCAGTATTTATCAAAAATTATTATTTATATATCATTATAATAATTATATGTAGAACAATGTAACATATTTTTAATTTTTTTGCCAGTATGTATACACAAATGTATACACAAATCAAGTGTACTGTGTGTGTGTGTGTGTGTGTGTGTGTGTGTGTGTGTGTGTGTGTGTGTGTGTGTGTGTGTGTGTGTGTACCAGCAGGAGAGGCTTGCAGGGTTCGTCCTGTGGAAGGTAAACTGGATCCACATCCGATAGCAGTGCAGGATACCAGCACAAAACTGTAGTCTGTGTACGGCTGCAGACCTGTAGCACACAGACGGATATATATATATATATATATATATATATATATATGATAAAAAAGATCACAAATGATTACACTTATAAGCACATGAAGGATGGAAAATCACACACATATTTTCTATATCCAGATTATCTTTTTATTCTACACACAATAAACAGAGGGATGGACAGTATACAGGGAGAAAGAGGGATCGAAGACAAACAACTAGATGAAAAATAGGGGAAAAGTAAAAGAGAGAGAGAGGAAAGCTCTCCGGCCCGTATCACGAGCTCTCTTCCAAAACGTTTTCTCTCTCTCTCTCTCTCTCTCTCTCTCTCTCTATCCATTTCACTCTCCCTCCCTCTGTTCTTTCCACACTCTCTCAACGGATGGATCCATATCTGTCGGTGTTAAATTATGCATGCCATAACTCAATAATGAAACAACGTAAAGATGGGCAGCCGCGGAACTGACATGGGATAGGACCGGTCCAACGCTGTAATGTCATCAGCTTTTGATCTATGATAATTATGATACCTCGGTATGCGTTTAGGCTACAGCGTCCAGACATGATTTATTTATAGGCAGCCGCTATGCAGTCTAAAAGAAATCACATAGCGACTGAGTGGTTCCTTTAACTGCAACCACAGGAAACCAGTTTTTGCTGTTATATTGAACCTTTTATTGGATGATTTAAATACTGGAAGTTGCTCAAATAAATTCCACATGTACCTAAACAAAGTTATCCTGGAGTTAAAACCACTTTCTGATGATTGAAAACCTTTGTCTCCGTCGGCTGTATTTTTTCTGCCTGGTTCTTGATGTACGTCGGATGGATGAGGATTAATGGATGGATGCAAATCCTTAATGTTGTCATGGTGTTGACTGGATGTTTTATGGTCATTCACTTAGCTGACAGCATACAACAGCCAACAAATCAAATTGAAGGGAAAATGAAAGACTTTATTTCAAAAGGATGAATGCAAAAACAGGCGTTGGCATTGCATAATACAGTGTGATGAATTCTTTATATCTGCCTTAGATCTGCACTATTTTAGGTTTAACACATATTTTACATTTCTGACAGATTATATAAATATGTTTTAATATTGAGAAAAAATCTGCCTATGTTTTATTATAATAAATTTTAACTAAAAATAATCCCGTTTAACAGACTGGAAAAAAAAAATCAAATACATGAACTACATTTTATTTTTACCATAAAAAATAAATTTCTTCTATTTATTAGCTCTCCTTCCTGTTTAATATGGCAGACGAGACTCTTTACCACCAGATGTGAGATATAATTTAATGTCACTGATATTACAAATGAGTTATCACACCTGCAATTTAGTGAAAAAAGACCGTTTTACGATGTGTAAAATAACATATTTTTTAAATATAATTTAGCTAATAATCTAAATTATCTATCGGTGCTTCCAACTGTGTGTATTTGGAGGCTGAGAGACAGAAACGGACGCCCTACTGTGTGTCTCAGCTGCTGTATGCATGCCGGTAGCTGTTCTGTGTTGACTACATACAGCAGAGAACATGTGCACGCACACACGCACACGCACACACACACACACACACACACACACAGTCTTATGCACAACGTAGTGCTTCACCACGGTTTCCTCACATCTCTTTCTACTGCTTAGCCTGCTTAACATGCCTCGCAGCCTGCCACGCTTAACCCAACCTCTGATCAATGTGTGTGTGTGTGTGTGTGTGTGTGTGTGTGTGCAAATGTTCTCACAATGTTGCCCTGTGTTTGGGTTAAATAAAGGAAATCTGCCAGCCATACAGAACTACCAGGGTTGAAGCGTAAGGCTCTGTTACACTATTTAACTGTGCAACTAAGCGTGTGTATCTGCGTGTGTGCACTCCAGCATAGTAAATGATATCTACACTGCAAGTGATGTCATTTGTTGCAACGCTGAATAAAGCAGTAACCCTTCACTACATTTCCCTCCATGCAGACAGACAGACAGACAGACAGACAGACAGACAGACAGACAGACAGACAGAGTGTCCCTACGGGGGTCAGGGAACTGGGACAGACTGTGTTATAATATCCAACGCAGACCACAAAGAGACTTTATGGGCCAACAAAGACGTGTGGTGAAGGCTTCAGAGGGAATGAGAATTAGAAAACGATGTGAAATCTGTGTGCATAAACATTATATTCAAAAAATGCTTTAAAGTGTTGCCTGTGCCTATTAAAACTCAGGTCAGGAAGTAGAGGTGACTGATCAGAGAACACGCTGGTAGAAGTTGATTTATCATCTCTTCCCTCCATGAAAGGAGCAAACAGTCAGAAACTAAAAGAACCAAAAAACTCAAACATCACCTGATTCTCCGACCAACCGCTCTGTCTCTCGCTATTTCAAATTCAAACCTAAACAAACACAATTATACTTCTCATTCGACACGTGCATGTGCAGATGGATGCAAACACCCCCCCCCCCCCCCCACACACACACACACACGCACCTTCGATGTTTCTTGGTGGTGTGTTTCAAATTACCTTTAACACTCAGCCTGAAGAGGGCAGTGTTGGTCTGCTGAAGAATTCACACCATGTCTACAATGTGTGTGTGTGTGCAACAGAACGCGTGTGAGCGAGAGAGTGTGTTTGTGTGTGTGTGTGTGTGTGTGTGTGTGTGCATACCTGCACTGTATGTGCGCGTACCAGTGCATACACATGTGTGCTTATGCGCTTGATTATGGAAAGACGGAGGAAGCTTCAATCATTTTAACAGTGATCACCGGGAAGTGAAAAACGGGTGGAGGGCGTTCTGATGTGAGCAGCCAGCGGCTCACTAACACAGAGTGAGACGACGCTGTAACTGTCATCGTGAGATCTGGACACTGTGGAGATCGGTGTGTGTGTGTGTGTGTGTGTGTTTGTTCAAGACAGAGAGAAAAACACAGAGAGAGACTTTGGCAGTAAGACAGAGTGAAGAGTTGAAGCTCACATTCAAGTAAAAAGTCAAAGAGAGGCTGTGCATGTGAGAAAGAGAACAAACAAGAGACGGGATGGTGAGACTGTTGTTGTGGATTTCTTTTAAGTGTCTGTGTGTGTGTGTGTGTGTGTGTGTGTGTGTGTGTGTGTGTGTGTGTGTGTGTGTGTGTGTGTGTGTGTGTTGCAGTAAAAATAACTGATTTAAAACTGCATTTTATTGACAGGTTGCCGTTCCCTGTTTGCATTAGAGAATATGATAGGATGATGGGCACAGGCCGCAATACCATGCAAGTTACCTGATACACCACATAGACAGACAGAGAGAGAGAGAGAGAGAGAGAGAGAGAGAGAGAGAGAGAGAGAGAGAGAGAGAGAGAGAGAGAGGGCGAGATGGTGAAGTGAAAGAGAAGATGGAGAGAAGGTGGTAAAGCCAGGCAGGAGAACACGAGGAGAGAGAAATGTGAGGACGGCTGAGAAAGACACGAAAGGCTGAAATGGAAAGATAAAGTAAAGAGAGGAACGAGAGGAGTGGAACAATGGAGGGAAAGGAGGGAGAGGGAGTAGTAAGAAATAAAAAGAAAAACAAAATCTACTCTATTTGCATGAGGAACAGAAAGAATAGATGATGCATCGAGAACAAGCAAGAAAATTAAAGAAAAAAAACAGAGGGAGAGAGAGAGAGAGAGAGAGAGGGAGGGAGAGGGAGAGAAAGAGAGGAGAGCTTTGATAACACCTCTCCTAAATAATTAAGAGTTTGACTTCCTGTCTGTGGCTCCCTAATGCAGAGACCGTCTGGGATGGAACAATGAGATCAGGTTCACACACACACACACACACACACACACACACACACTCTGACTCACACACACACACTCTGACTCACACACACACAGATCCTCTGCAAGCTAACCCATGCATGCAGGTAAAACTTATTGTACACAAAGTGTGCACAACATTCACACACACATACGAGTGTATATGCAAAGATCTCAGCGTGGAGGACGAGGACAGGAAGTTGAGAGGTAAAGAAGTACGAATCCGTCCCCTCAGAAGAATCTCTACATTTTTTTACATTTACATCTTTTTATTTGTGCTGCAAAGATTTAATTCATCTTTTGATGAGGACAGTTTTTACTTTGCTCGCTTATTTTTGATTTCTGAGAAATATGTTCAGTATTTATTTCTTTGCACTATTTGTATTGTTTACAACTTCCACAACACTTAACTTATAGATGTTTTCTTTATTTTATTATTTAAATCTTATTTTATTGTTGGTCATTGGTGCTTTTTATATATATATATTTTAGGGCTGTCAAAGTAAACACAATAATATCGATCTTTTGGACGTTGTAGCAGCTCAGCTTTAAAGGAGTTAAGATCCTGGTATCATATGAAACTAGAAACCTGATGAATCCATCGGTACCAACCAGGTCAGACGATGGGAAGAAGGATAAATAACGCTCCTAACTTACGCTAAATTTTGGTGAGGTAAAACTGTCATGTCCATTTTCAAAGGGGTCCCTTGACCTCTGACCTCCAGATATGTGAATGTAAATGGGTTCTATGGGTACCCACGAGTCTCCCCTTTACAGACATGCCCACTTTATGATAATCACATGCAGTTTTTGGGCAAGTCATAGTGAAGTCAGCACACTGACACACTGACAGCTGTTGTTGCCTGTTGGGCTGCAGTTTGCCATGTTATGATCTGAGCATATTGTTTTATGCTAAATGCAGAACCTGTGAGGGTTTCTGGACAATATTTTTCTTGACATTTTTTTTTTTTTTTTACATTTTTCAGACTTTTTTGGGGACTTCTTTTTTTTTTTTACATTTTCCGACATTTAAAAAAAAAAAATTCGACATTATTTCAACTTTTTTTTTTTTTTTTTTACATTTTTCGGACAATGTTTTGACATTTGTCAGACTTTTTTTTACATTTTTCCAACTTTTTTTTTTTTTTACATTTTTTGGACATTCTTCGGACATTTATTTTTTTTAATTTTTTTTTACATTTTACGGATATTTAAAAAAAGTGATTCGACATTACTCAATTTTTTTATTTATTCTTTTACATTTTTTTTTTTTTACGTTTTTCGGGCATTTTTCAATTTGGTTTTCGACATTATTCTATTTTTTTTTTACATATTTTTGACATTGTCCAACTTCTTTTTTGTTTTTTTTTGGACATTTTGGACACCTCTGACCTCCAGATCAGTGAATGTAAATGGGTTCTCTGGGTACCCACGAGTCTCCCCTTTACAGACATGCCCACTTTATGATAATCACATGCAGTTTTGGGGCAAGTCATAGTGAAGTCAGCACACTGACACACTGACAGCTGTTGTTGCCTGTTGGGCTGCAGTTTGCCATGTTATGATTTGTGCATATTGTTTTATGCTAAATGCAGAACCTGTGAGGGTTTCTGGACAATATCTGTCTTTGTTTTGTGTTGTTCATTGATTTCCAATAATAAATATATACATACATTTGCAAAAATAAATCATATTTGTCCACTCCCATGTTGATACGAGTATTAAATACTTGACAAATCTCCTCTTTATGGTACATTTAGAACAGATAAAAAATGTGATTAATTATTTTAATCGATTGACAGCCCTACTATATTTATATATACTCCTATTCTTTCACTAATTGTGTACATAACAGTCGTGTCTATTCCTCATCTTTATTTGCCAGCTTTGTTGTCCTTGTTCCTTGCTGTTATTTCTATTTCTGTGTAAGTGTGTTTAGAGAGATGCATAAAACCAAAGTTAAATTCCTTGTATGTATGTATGTATTTGGCAAATAAACCTGATTCTGAAATACCAATATCTTGAAAATGCAACATTTTTCACCTGAAAAGAAAGTCAGCAATTCATGACTGTATCACTCCCATTTAAGCAATAGTAGAGCTTCATTTATATACATTTAGCTTGAAGTAAATATTTGAATGTGTACTCATCTCAGAGTAAGATCACAGAGAACATCCTCCTTTACTACCAACTGTCCCATTGACTTCCACCAAGTTAGAAGCAGAAGTCCTGAAGTTACAGGGTGGGTTGTTAACTCGATGAAAGACTCTTTCCACAGACTGTAACGTTGACACTTCTCATGAAAGACAGATTCAGGATACATGAAAAGAGAAGTTCTTGTCTACCTCCGCTCCGTGTCTACATGTCTGTACCTATAGCACGGACCAATCAGAGCATAGACTACGGGGGGAACGCATTAATAAATAAAAGAACATACTCTATTCCCTGCTGTTCTGAATTAATAATGAGCCTACAAACGACCAATTAAACACATGATTAATGCCATAATCTATATAATTGCAGGCAATAATTCATTGTGAGCTAATGATAGCAATACTTAATATCGATTCACATGGGGTGTCTTTGTACAGTAGTGCTTAATTCTTTCTATGAAGTGTCACTTTCCAGAACTGCTAAAAACACTATTAATAAGAGTCTATTTCTTGCGTTTCCTAAGGCAAATCATTGATGAACAGGAAATGGTAGAAGCCACAAATTAGTTTTTATAATTTTAGATTGTGGGATCACAGACGCAGCTGCTTACTTTGGTATTTTTTATTCTAACAGTGCAAAGCAGTTAGAAGCAACACTACTAACATTAACATTGATTTTAGGACTACAGAGGAATGATATCAGCACTTATTGAAGCTCCTCTCCCCCCCCACTGTTCACTATTTAGAGAGGAGGGACAAAATGCCATTCATAGGTACGCAGTGTTTGTTTTATGTGGCATCTGAGATGTAAAACTTTATTTCTGGACTGAAGAGTTCTTATTTTTAATGCCTTTTTTTGTATACAATACTGTATTTTTAAATCTTTATCATAAAGCGACAGGTACTCTCAGTGATTCATAATTCAAAAACAAGAGTACTATCATTATTATGATTCTCATTACAACAGTGAATGTTTATGAACTTTTCTTAATAAATGAATGCTTTGCAGATCAAAGTGATTTACCAGATCAAATAAGTTACAACTGCAAGAGTGATTCAATCTAAAATCGACATTTGTGTAGCTAAAGAAAGCTCATTTCTCCGGTTTCTGTGGTTTGAGGGAGCTCGTGAGCTCGTGAGCTCTCTGAGCGTCTGTCTCTGACAGCGGTGAGAATCGTGGGAGAGACGCAGAGAGGATGAATGATGGCGTATTAAACATTAAGGATGAGGGAGTACCGCGGCAATTATTTCTGTTCATATTTCACTGAAAACACTTAGATACCTCCATCCATCTTTTCATCTGTCCCACTCCTTCTTCCTTTTCTCCTTCACTCCGTTTCAAAAGTGTCATTCGGTGCACCTTTCACCCCCCCGACCACGCGCTACCTCTCTGCTTTACTTTTCACTGCGTTGCTTTTGTTTTTCAGTTTGTAGGTGCACATGGTGGTATGAAGCTGCTTTAACAGCTATGATTTAACATCAGTTTCTCAGTACAACTCCATAACGTATACAGTATGAAGAGGAAAGCTTGAGTCTGTGTGTGTGTGTGTGTGTGTGTGTGTGTGTGTGTGTGTGTGTGTGCGTGTGTGCGTGTGTGTGTGCGTGTGTTCGTGTGTATGTGTGCTCATCTGCATGGGGATGAGTGTGTAGAAGACACAGAAAAAGACAAATATTGCCGAAAAACACAATTCAATGATGTTGTCAAGTTCATATGAAATATAAATTAAATAATATTCATTTATATTTATTAGGGCTGTCAATCAATTTAAATATTTAATCGTAAATTAATCACACGTCTCATCCTTCAACAAATAGCTCTGTCCTAAACTGGTTTATGGTTTTGTGTCTCTCACAAATGTAAAAAAAAAAAAAATGGAATAATGTCAAAAAACAAAATTGAAAAATGTCCGAAAAATGTAAAAAAAAAAAAAAAAAAAAAATTGAATTATGTCGAAAAACTTTTTTTTTTTTAAATATTCATAAAATGTAAAAAAAAAAAAAAAAATCCGAAAAATTTCCAAAAAATTTAAAAAAAAGAAAAAAAATCTGACAAATGTTCGAAAAATGTTAAATTTAAAAAAAAAAAAAAAAGAAAAAAAGTCTGAAAATTTTCCAAAAACTGTTAAAAAAAAAAAAAGGTTCCAAAAATGTCCCAAAAAAAGTCTGACAAATGTTCTAAAAATGTAAAAAAAAATTAAAAAAAAACGGAATAATGTCAAAAAAAATAATTGAAAAATGTCCGAAAAATGTGAAAAAAAAAAAAAAAAATTTGAATTATGTCGAAAAACTTTTTTTTTTTAAATATCCATAAAATGTAAAAAAAAAAAAAAAAAATCCAAAAAATTTCCAAAAAATGTAAAAAAAAGAAAAAAAGTCTGACAAATGTTCGAAAAATGTTAAAAAAAAAAAAAAAGAAAAAGAAAAAAAGTCTGAAAATTTTTCCAAAAACTGTTAAAAAAAATAAATAAAAAAGATTCCAAAAATTTCCCAAAAAAACTCTGACAAATGTTCGAAAAATGTAAAAAAAAAAAAAAATAAATAAAAAAAAAAAAATTTGAATTATGTTGAAAAACTTTTTTTTTTTAAATATCCATAAAATGTAGAAAAAAAAAAAAAAATCTGAAAAATTTCCAAAAAATGTAAAAAAAAATTTTTTGAACAAAGTCGAAATTTATTTTTAAAAATGTCGGAAAATGTCTAAAAAAAAATTCCCAAAAAAGTCTGAAAAATGTCAAAAAAATAAAAAAATGTCAAGACAAATACTGTCCAGAAACCCTCACAGGTTCTGCATTTAGCATAAAACAATAAGCTCAGATCATAACATCGCAAACTGCAGCCCAACAGGCAACAACAGCTGTCAGTGTGTCAGTGTGCTGACTTCACTATGAGTTGCCCCAAACTGCATGTGATTATCATAAAGTGGAGACTCGTGGGTACCCATAGAACCCATTTACATTCACTGATCTGGAGGTCAGAGGTCAAGGGACTCCTTTGAAAATGGACATGACAGTTTTCCTCGCCAAAATTTAGTGCAAGTTTGGAGCGTTATTTAACCTCCTTCGCGACAAGCTAGTCTGACATGGTTGGTACCGATGGATTCCTGAGGTATCTTCACTCTAGCTTTAAAACTGAGCCGCTACAACCTAAAATCTCAAATTGCGTTAATGTGTTAAAGAAATTAATGACGTTAAAACAAATTTGCGTTACCTCGTTAACTTTGACAGCTCTTTTATTTATTCTATTGAATCAAACTATATAAAATTAGGAGAAAGAGCAGATAAGAAAGGAGGAATGAAAAACAGTTAATAAATATATATAGTAGGGTTGTTCTGAGCTGATATGCAGAACTGGTTTCGGACCCCTCAAGGTTTTTATAAAATTAATCTGTAGTTGCAATAAAAAGGTTGATCCATTTCTGATTCTTTGTTATGTAAAAAAACTGTGATTCAAAAGTCTGCTGTAAAAACACAGGAAGCTATTCGTAACGTGTCTTGTTACAAAGACAGCTGCAATGTGAAGACACAAGAGTGGGTGAGAGAGAGAGAGAGAGAGAGAGAGGGAGAGAGAGGGATAAAGGGGAAGAGAGAAACTGCCCCAGTAGTGCTTTTGGCTGAATACGCAGTGTTTTCCAGCGTCTCGCTGGGGGACGGGGGAATTTCACACACGCATGCTGGTTGCTTACACTGGCACACGGGGCTGGTACAGTATTACAGCACATTACCAGCTCTATTTGGCATTGTTTGCTTTGCCTCGTGCCTACACATACAAACACACATGCTCGTGCGCACACAACTCCTGACCGTACAAGCCAACCACATGCACCGTGGGAATAGTCTATTGGCTACTGGCAAAGCTGATTCCTGGTCTGAGTCCAAGACAGAGCAGAGAACAGAGCTGTGAGGGGAAAATAACGCTGAAATCCAGCCTCAGAAGATGTTCTTACACGGAAACATCTAATATATAAAAAGCTAATCAGCTTTTAAACACTTTGAATGTTTAAATTTGAAGTTAGTTTAACTTTTCCAATTGCAGAAGTAGGTAAGTATGTCTGCTATGATTATATTCTACTGGCGTTTCTCTGTTGTGTCTCTAAAATGTTGAGTTTTTATCCAGACAACAGGTTTTGCAATGCTTCACGCAGGTGTTTGTGTCTGCATGTGTGTGTGTTGTGACTGATGGCAGACGGCCAGCAACACAGCTCCTCCTCAGGGTGGATAAAACAAGACCCACAAATCACCCAGTCCTGACACCACCATGTTAGTGTGCAGATCTACAATATTATGTCAAGCCAACACTTCTGTTTGTCTCTGTGAGTACTGGCTGTATTTTAAGTACTGGCTCTCAAACTGCTTTTATTGTGCTGTTTTCTACTTACTGTATATTTGAGTTTTCTCATGTGTGTTTCTAAGCCTGTGAGCCTGAGCTTGTGTTCCTGTCTGCTGTGTGTGAGGATGCTTCTGTGTTTGTTGTGTTTCTTCTGTGTGTTAATGTGAGTTTGTGTGTGTGTGAGAGGCCGGACCAGAGAGAGCATGGAGGGAATCAGGTGGAGATTCAGTCCTTAGACGGCTTCCAGAAACCAGCATACATAAATAAATACATGACAAAGGAAAACAAGAAGAGGGGGAGGAGAGAAGCAGAGAGGAAGATGAGGAGGAGTGGAGAGGAGACGAGAAGGAGAAGGAAGGAGAGAGAGATGACAAAGGAAAGGAGCGCAGGGAGGAATATGTGGAGTTTGAGGTGAGGAGGCGAGAAAACGGGAGACAGGAGAGAGGAGAGAGGAGACAGGAGAGAGGAGAGAGGAGAGAGGAGAGAGGAGAGAGGAGACAGGAGAGAGGAGAGGAGAGAGGAGAGAGGAGAGAGGAGAGAGGAGACAGGAGAGAGGAGAGAGGAGAGAGGAGAGAGGAGAGAGGAGAGAGGAGAGGAGACAGGAGAGAGGAGAGGAGAGAGGAGAGAGGAGAGAGGAGAGAGGAGACAGGTGAGAGGAGAGAGGAGAGAGGAGAGAGGAGAGAGGAGAGGAGACAGGAGAGAGGAGAGGAGAGAGGAGAAAGAGAGAGGAGAGAGGAGAGAGGAGAGAGGAGAGAGGAGAGAGGAGAGGAGAGAGGAGAGAGGAGAGAGGAGAGAGGAGTGAGGAGAGAGGAGAGAGGAGAGAAGAGAGAGGAGAGAGGAGAGGAGAGAGAGGAGAGAGGAGAGAGGAGAGAGGAGAGAGGAGAGAGGAGAGAGGAGAGAGGAGAGAGGAGAGAGGAGAGAGGAGAGAGGAGAGAGGAGACAGGAGAGAGGAGAGAGGAGAGAGGAGAGAGGAGAGAGGAGACAGGAGAGAGAGAGGAGAGAGGAGAGAGGAGAGAGGAGAGAGGAGAGAGGAGAGAAGAGAGAGGAGAGAGGAGAGGAGAGAGGAGAGAGGAGACAGGAGAGAGGAGAGAGGAGACAGGAGAGAGGAGAGGAGAGAGGAGAGAGGAGAGAGGAGAGAGGAGAGAGGAGAGAGGAGAGAGGAGAGGAGAGAGGAGAGAGGAGAGAGGAGAGAGGAGACAGGAGAGAGGAGAGAGGAGAGAGGAGAGAGGAGAGAGGAGAGAGGAGAGAGGAGAGAGGAGAGAGGAGAGAGGAGAGAGGAGACAGGAGAGAGGAGAGAGGAGAGAGGAGAGAGGAGACAGGAGAGAGGAGAGAGGAGAGAGGAGAGAGGAGAGAGGAGAGAGGAGAGAGGAGAGAGGAGAGAGGAGAGAGGAGAAGAGAGAGGAGAGAGGAGAGAGGAGAGAGGGGAGAGGTGAGAGGAGAGAGGAGAGAGGAGAGAGGAGAGAGAGACAGGAGAGAGGAGAGAGGAGAGGAGAGGAGAGAGGAGACAGGAGAGAGGAGAGAGGAGACAGGAGACAGGAGAGAGATGAGTGGAGAGAGGAGAGAGGAGAGGAGAGGAGAGAGGAGAGAGGAGAGAGGAGAGAGGAGACAGGAGAGAGGAGAGAGGAGAGGAGAGAGGAGAGGAGAGGAGAGAGAGGAGAGGAGAGGAGAGGAGAGGAGAGAGGAGAGGAGAGAGGAGAGAGGAGAGAGGAGACATGAGAGAGGAGAGAGGAGAGAGAAGACAGGAGAGAGGAGAGAGGAGAGAGGAGAGAGGAGAGAGGGGAGAGGAGAGAGGAGAGAGGAGAGAGGAGAGAGGAGAGAGGAGAGAGGAGAGAGGAGAGAGGAGAGAGGAGAGAGGGCCAGGGAGTAAAACGAGAGAGAGACTTGAGGAACGGAGGGAAAGTGAGGCATTTGATAATGGGATTATAATCTTACCAGTCACAGTATAATTTCTGGGCCCATGGATGTGTGTAAATATGGTTCCGACAGCAGTCTGGTTCAGATGGTACCGTTGGATGTTTCCGTTGGGACGAGTTGGTTCAGTCCAGCTCAGGAGGAGGGAGGACGGACTTAAAGCTGTTATTACCGGAGGCTGCACGTCCTCCGGGACTCCCTGCACTGTCACCGCCACCACCTAAACACACACATGGACATACACACAAAGAGAAGAAATCTAAAATAGAACACATTTCTGATATTTTACAGAATATAAAAGGTGTGTATAACAGATGGATTTCTGCTGCAAACCATTTATGAATGTAATTAACACGATCACAACCCAATAAAAACCTGCATCCAAATTCAGGGCTTCTCTCTTCTGAGGTAATAAAGAGTCGTGTTGATGACAGAGAAGAACATTTGCTGGTGATTTAATTCATTTCCCCAAAAATAAAAAAGAAAGGTAAAATATGGACAGCAACACATTTTTTTGTTATAACCTGCTGCCATATACGGCCAAAACACAAACTATCCACAACCTGCATTATGGGAAAAAAAGATGCTATACTGTATATATTTTTGGTATATATATTTGCAACCGGTCGCATGAAAAGGCGTATGAATGACAGGATAATGCACAAGGCAAAAGCGTGCAATAAGAACGCTGTTCTTCCTTTTGGCGTGTCATTTGTACGCCATGTAGTCTTTACTGACTGCGATGTAAATGCATCCACGTTAATATGCTACGCTCAGAGCTGGTGACGTGGAATAAAAAGCGAGAAATGCCGCTTATGGTGGGCAAGAGAGGAAGTGGATGGTTCCAGCAAACACATGACTTTTAACCAGGAGAGAGACCGGTGTTTTGTTTTATTAGTTACGTTAGTGTCGCATGTTTTCTGTACTTACGTTACGTTGTTTCAGCACATAGTTTACATACTTATTTTAAGGCCGACAATGACGTTTTTGCTAAACCTAAGTGAGTGGTTTTGTTTTTTCCCCTGCTGGTACTGCACCTTCATACACACATGTTATTACACGCTTTGCCGTGATACCAGGTTGATATTTGTCCAACATAATGAATGTACTATTACCATACTTTAACATGTCTGACTATCTGTACAATCTGCAGACTATATAATTAATACACACTATATTTTACTCACTGACGTAGAGGGAAGAACCATGTGAATATGCCAATATATGTAAAAACCGTCTGAATGCAAAGGTCATGCTTTATTGCACTCTACGTGTGTATTTATTGGCAATTTTACCTAGAGCAGTGTACCAGTGAGAGGTTACTAAAGAATTTGTTGTTTCCAGTTTAAGGATTATCTCTCCAGAACGCTACTCATTCTGACGGCAACAACATGGATATCATGTCTTAGTTGACCTACTGCATCCGTTTTAACATTTCTGCATGACAAAGAATCCAACTAAAAGCTGCTTCAGCGTACAACCTGCAATGCATAAAAAAAGAAATCACAGCTTTTTAGTAGAGTGTTGTGAGTGACCATCCTATTGTAAATTCCTTGTGTAGTATCTGTGAACGCTGGGTGAATGTGGAGAGCACAGAATCACAGAGCAATCTGCTGCTAATGGCAACAGGGATATCCTGCCTTAATAGACTGTCACTAGCACTTCCCCCACCTGTCCCACACAGTGCTATGCAATTAGAAGACTGCTACTACAACTAAGGAGACACACACACACACGCATGTGCACACACAAACACACACACACAGGTGCATGCAGGTATACGCACACAAACACAAAGAGGTGGAAGAGAGGAAACAGAACAGGAGGCAGAGAAGAAGATAAGGAAGATGCAGGGAAAGTGTAGAATCAATCAGTGAGTGCTTCAGTGTGCTGTTAACTCAGACGTCTGTCAAGATTTTGCTCAAATGTAAAGAAAATAAAAGCCATAAAACCACCTACTCTATGTAAGTGTACCCTACATACAGCAAACTTGATACAATGTTCACTTAACTTTGGTGGAAAACTTCAAGAGGACCTACTATGCTTTTGTTATGTAGTTTTTTGGTGCATATAAAAGGTCTGCAAAGTTACAAACTCCACGCCAAAGGGAGTTACTCTCCGCTACAGAAACACTGATCCTGAACAGCCTTAAACGCCTCGCTTGAAGTCCCGCCTTTTCTTCCGTAACGTGGTGATGTCACAAAGTAACACAGCTGCATAACACCTGCCTAGCAGCTAGTTTGGCACGCTCTCAAACAAAGCTAGTTAGAGCGGAGCTGGAGCGGAGTCTGAAGAGTTTGGTTCGATTAACCAATCACAATAGAGTGGGCCAGCTGACCAATCAGAGCAGACTGGGCTTTCGGGGGGAGGGGGGGGGTCAAACAGAGCGTTTCAGACAGAGGGTGAAAAGAGGCGCTGCAGCACAGCCGGTATAAGGAAAATAAAGCGTTATTTGAAAATACAAGTATGCCGCTGAATAATTAAATTAGCATTATAGGTCCTTTTTAACTCTGACTTACAGAAATTAGTATCCAGCAGCATATTGATACGGAGACATTAAATTCAAATGTGGGAGCTAATGAGACAGAAGCACCTGGTGTAATCCAGGTTCCCTTTGAGGTGCAACTAACTCACCAGTGATATCTCTATTTAAACCTGTTTGATTTGAAATGACTGATTCATGCATCTTGTAGTTTATTGAAAGGGTAGATAGAATATGTCATTTTTTACATAGAGATAATAAATAGAATATAGATGCTTACATTACACTCGCATGTCATAAAAAGCTGCACACATACAGGAAAGCCTCACTAGGGTTCTCTTCATCCAACGCTTCTTTCTGTATACAAAGGAGTGGAGACTTGGAGGGACGGAGGAAAGAGGGATTGTGAGAGACAAACAGAAAAGAGAGAAGAGGGAATGTTGGACACCAGATGACAGTTGTTGTAACAGAGAAACTAGTGTTTGGACAGTGGAAACGAGCGAGGATGAGAGCGGTTACGAGAGGAAACACTCGGGAGAAACAGAAGAGTGCGGCGTTGAGATCGGGGGAATGACAGGAGACAAATAGCAGAGAGAACAGGACAAAAGGATTCGAAGACAGAGGAGGACCAATCGCTCTTCCTCCCTCTCTAAGTGACCGACCGTATTAGATCAGCACCTTCTGTTGTCACAGCAGGTGTGCGTTTGTGTGCGCCTGTGTTTGTTTGTCTGTGTCTGTGTGTGTGTGTGTGGATATGTGCGGCGGCTGATGCCAGGTAATTGCAGTGGTGTATTAGGTTAGTCCAAGTTATCCCATAATTGGGACTGTTTGGCCAATTTTCACTGGTGTACAAACTAATCCAACTCACTCCCTCTCCACTCTCTACTGGGAGTGTGTGTGAACATATGTATGTGTGTGTGTGTGAGAGGTAGACAGAGAGAGCATTGAAGACGGAGATTGAGTTTGTGGTGTAACTGTGAAAGGCTTTAGGAGGGTGTGTGCATGTTCTCCTGGCCATGTAGTTTGCAGCTAAATGGAAACCAGCCAGGCTGATCTAGGAGCTGCTGCTTCCAGAGAGAGATGTTTCTGCTATGGAAGCAGGCTCTCTGTGTCTGTCTGTCAATAATAATGTGTTCACTATCGCTTAGCAAATGACAAACTGAACTGAGCGCTGACTACAACGAAGCGCGTCTTCTAACGTCAGCAGGAGGACGGCTAGGTAGCTGTTGGTAGTCGCTAGGAAGTATTGCCGGTTGTTTTTTCGGGTGATTTTTGGGGCAATTTTTGTCATTTTATTTTGCTAATTTAATGAACTGCTTCCAAAGAACGAGAGTGGCTCAGTCGCTGCTCAGCAGGCAGAAAGAGAGAGAGAGACAGGGGGGAAAACAGCGTGTAGAGGCAGCATATTTTCACATCTAAATTGGTGAATTCAGGGTTTATTTTGCCCAAACCAGAGTTCATCACATCATCGTTTTATCCTGTTAGACATTTGTGCAAAATTGTCATAATTAGCATATGAATTCTTGACTTCTGGCCAAAAACGTGTTTTGAGAGGTCACAGTGACCTTTGACCACCAAAATCTAATCCTTGAGTCCAAGTAGACGTTTGTGCCAAATTTGAAGAAATTCGCTCAACGTGTTCCTGAGATATCGCACGGACGGACGGACAACCCGAAAACATAATGTCTCCGACCAAGGCTGTCTCCGGCGCGGAGGCATAAAAATTGAAAAATGAATGCATAAAACAATAACAGTATGTACATAAAGGGAAAGAAAGCCTACAAGAATGTTGATACTTTCTCCTTTCTCTCTCTCCATCTCTCCGTTCTTTATCACTGTCCTACATCCATCCATTCCTATTTCATCCATGTCATCATCCTCCCCAGCATTCATTTATTGTATACATTAATCCATCCATCATCTATTTATCTATCAACCCTTCACAACCTGTTCGACCAACTCTACCTCCGCCTCACCCTCGCTCATCCATCCCCCCCCCCCTCCACTGACACATCTACAGGCTTCGTCTTTACGTAACAATGTGCTCATCAAAATAATGAGACGTTAAATTAGCTTTAAAAAAAAGCCAGAAAGACAGTTTTCAACGTGAGCTTTCATCACCTCTAAGCCGGAGAAATTAATTGTTGTGGTGATATCAGCTCTGCTACAGCCAGAGAGATAGCAGGGGGGGGGGGTTCTGTGTGAAGCTATTATGGACGCTATCACAAACATCAGGGAGGCTCAGCAAATCCAGAGCCTCTCATACAGGGGGAGAGCGGGAACGAGGCTAAATAAAAACTTGTTCCGACACGGAACAACATCCCACACTGTAATTTCTTAACAACAAAGGTCAGACACAGGTTTTAAAATGTGTAAAATATCACTTGCAGAACAACTGAGCACCTGAATTACGATGTAAACAACGTCTAGAAAGCAGCATCTGAGGAGGCTTTTACGAGAGGGTAAAAGGGCGTTTAGCTGAAAGGCCAAACAACGGATCAGACGAGACTAAAGCTGCACTGCAAGGTTCTGCTTCTGTTACAGAACAGAAGAGGAAAAGTGATCTTTGCACACTTGTATTCAGATAGGTAAGAGGTACTTCAGGTGTGAAGGAGAAAAAGGAGTCTAAGTCACAAAAGTAGCTCCTTCACACCGCTGAATATTTAATGTATTGATCAGCTACGAAGAAGATTTTTATTTCTTGACTGAAAAAACTGACAACACTGATTAACAATTAGAAATACACCCACATATGTATGAGTTCTCTCTCTCTTTCACACACACACACCAACACCAACACACCTTTCTTTTCCTTTAATTGTTGAGCCTAAATTAAAGGAATGAACTGAACTACGGAGTAAAGTGGTACTTAGTTCAGTGAAGCTCAGTCCATCTTTAGAGGAGCCATTAGATAATCATACAGGGGAATAATGTCTTTATGAAATGGGGTGCTACGACAGAGTAAGGTTTAGGAAAGTGTGAGCGTGTGTGTGTGTGTGAAAGAGAAAGAGAGAGAGAGAGAGAGAGAGAGAGAGCTCTAAATGGAGAGCTGAGACTAGAGACAATCAAATAGCACAGAGCAGGTATTCCCTTTCCGTCTGTAGAGGCAATATTTAGTATCATTTAGGTCTTTTTGCACAAAATAAATACAATATAAGTGCTGCTTATCAGTCACTTATTGCTTGTCTTAATATCTACTGCTGATATTTCAAGCTTTATGAAAAGGCAGGCCAGACCAGTTCTGTGTTTCACTTTGAATACTTCCAGAGCTAGGGCTGCAACGATTAATCGATTAGTTGTCAACTATCATATTAATCGCCAACTATTTTGATAATTCATTAATCGGTTTGAGTAATTTTTTTTTTCAGAAAAAAAAAGTCTAAATTCTCTGATTCCAGCTTCTTAAATGTGAATATTTTCTGGTTTCTTTCCTCCTCTATGAAAGTAAACTGAATATCTTTGAGTTGTGGACAAAACAAGACATCCGAGGACGTCATCTTGAGCTTTAGGAAACACTGATCAACATGTTTCACCATTTTCTGACATTTTATAAACCAAACAATTCATCGATTAATCAAGAAAATAATCTACAGATTAATCGACAATGAAAATAATTGTTAGTTTCAGCTCTACCCAGCACACCCTGAACTTTAGACTCTTAAAAACCTTTAATACTGATGCAGACTTAATATTATATTTGTGAGACCGGTTAGCATAAGGTTAGCCACAGAAGCTGCTAATGAGCGGATACTGTGATGCAACATAGGAACAACCCAATCACACATGTAGTCTTACCTGAGTACTGTCAGTACAACCAGCCCGGTTACAGACTCTCAGCTGGTAACTGTATTCCTGGAAAGGCCTGATCCCACCCACATCAGTGAAACTGTTTTCATCACCACGGTAACGCTCTTGTCCATCCCGCAGTATAACATAGTGGGTGACGTCCCCTTGTAAAATGGAAAAAGTACCAATGTCAGATTTTTCTATCATTAATCATGAATGTCCTTCTACTGAAGTAAATTCAACTGAACCACATCTACACAGAAGGAGATTTTTAGTGATACATGTACACACACACACACACACACACACACACACATACCGTTAGGCCTGGCGGGTGCTTGCCATAGCAACTGGATGATGTCATCTCGTTCACCTAAGCGGCTCCAGCGGGGCGCTGCCACTCCCCACGGTTTGTCTTCACCGGTGGTCACCGTTGTAACATCGCTGGAGCCTCGTCCGAAGCTGTTCCAGCCTCTCACTCTGTACTCATAGGTGGTGAAGGGCTCCAGGTCAGAGTCTGTGAGGGAGGAAGGGAGGGAGGAATGAAGGACGGGAGGAAGGGAGGAAGGGAGGAAGGGAGGAAGGGAGGAAGGAAGGGAGGGAGGAAGGGAGGGAGGAAGGAAGGTAGGGAGGAAGGGAGGAAGGACAGGAGGAAGGGAGGGAGGAAGGAAGGAAGGGAGGAAGGGAGGAAGGAAGGGACGAAGGAAGGGAGGAAGGAAGGGAGGAAGGGAGGAAGGGAGGGAGGGAGGGAGGGAGGAAGGGAGGAAGGAAGGGAGGAAGGGAGGGAGGAAGGGAGGGAGGAAGGACAGGAGGGAGGAAGGGAGGAAGGAAGGGAGGAAGGAAGGGAGGAAGGAAGGGAGGGAGGAAGGGAGGGAGGGAGGGAGGGAGGAAGGGAGGAAGGAAGGGAGGGAGGGAGGAAGGAAGGGAGGGAGGAAGGGAGGGAGGGAGGAAGGTAGGGAGGAAGGAAGGGAGGAAGGAGGGGAGGAAGGAAGGGAGGAAGGAAGGGAAGAAGGAAGGGAGGGAGGAAGGGAAGAAGGAAGGGAGGGAGGAAGGAAGGGAGGAAGGAAGGGAGGAAGGAAGGGAGGAAGGAAGGGAGGGAGGAAGGGAGGACGGAAGGGAGGAAGGAAGGGAGGGAGGAAGGGAGGAAGGAAGGAGGAAGGAAGGGAGGGAGGAAGGGAGGAAGGAAGGAAGGAAGGGAGGGAGGGAGGAAGGAAGGGAGGGAGGAAGGACAGGAGGGAGGAAGGGAGGAAGGAAGGGAGGAGGAGGAAGGAAGGAGGAAGGAAGGGAGGAAGGAGGGGAGGGAGGAAGGGAAAGGTCAGACACAGGTTTTAAAATGTGTAAAATATCACTTGCAGAACAACTGAGCACCTGAATTACGACGTAAACAACGTCTAGAAAGCAGCATCTGAGGAGGCTTTTACGAGAGGGTAAAAGGGCGTTTAGCTGAAAGGCCAAACAACGGATCAGATGAAACTAAAGCTTGCACTGCAAGGTTCTGCTTCTGTTACAGAACAGAAGAGGAAAAGTGATCTTTGCACACTTGTATTCAGATAGGTAGGAGGAACTTCAGGTGTGTAGGAGAGTCTAAGTCACAAAAGCAGCTCCTGCACACCGCTGAATATTTAATGTATTGATCAGCTACGAAGAAGATTTTTATTTCTTGACTGAAAAAACTGAAAACACTGATTAACAATTAGAAATACACCCACATATGTATGAGTTCTCTCTCTCTTTCACACACACACACACACACACACCAACACACCTTTCTTTTCCTTTAATTGTTGAGCCTAAATTAAAGGAATGAACTGAACTACGGAGTAAAGTGGTACTTAGTTCAGTGAAGCTCAGTCCATCTTTAGAGGAGCCATTAGATAATCATACAGGGGAATAATGTCTTTATGAAATGGGGTGCTACAACAGAGTAAGGTTTAGGAAAGTGTGAGTGTGTGAGTGTGTGAAAGAGAGAGAGAGAGAGAGAGAAAGAGAGAGAAAGAGAGAGAGAGAGAGAGAGAGCTCTACATGGAGAGCTGAGACTAGAGACAGAGACTATCAAATAGCACAGAGCAGGTATTCCCGTTCCGTCTGTAGAGGCAATATTTAGGTCTTTTTGTACATAATAAATACAATATAAGGGCTGCTGATCACTCACTTATTGGTTGTTTCAATATCTACTGCTGATATTTCAAGCTTTATGCAAAGGCAGGCCAGATCAGTTCTGTGTTTCACTTTGAATACTTCCAGAGCTAAGGCTGCAACGATTAATCGATTAGTTGTCAACTATCATATTAATCGCCAACTATTTTGATAATTCATTAATCGGTTTGAGTAATTTTTTTTTTTCAGAAAAAAAAAGTCTAAATTCTCTGATTCCAGCTTCTTAAATGTGAATATTTTCTGGTTTCTTTCCTCCTCTATGACAGTAAACTGAATATCTTTGAGTTGTGGACAAAACAAGACATTTGAGGACGTCATCTTGAGCTTTGGGAAACACTGATCGACATGTTTCACCATTTTCTGACATTTTATAAACCAAACAACGAATCGATTAATCAAGAAAATAATCTACAGATTAATTGACAATGAAAATAATTGTTAGTTTCATCTCTACCCAGCACCCTGAACTTTAGACTCTTAAAAACCTTTAATACTGATGCAGACTTAATATTATATTTGTGAGACCGGTTAGCCTAAGGTTAGCCACAGAAGCTGCTAATGAGCGATACTCTGATGCAACATAGAAACAACACAATCCCACATGTAGTCTTACCTGAGTACTGTCAGTACAACCGGCCCGGTTACAGACCCTCAGCTGGTAACTGTATTCCTGGAAAGGCCTGATCCCACCCACATCAGTGAAACTGTTTTCATCACCACGGTAACGCTCTTGTCCATCCCGCAGTATAACATAGTGGGTGATGTCTCCTGTAAAACGGAAACGGTACCCATGTCAGATTTTTCTATCATTAATCATGGATACATCTCTACTGAAGTTAAACCACATCTACACAGAGGAGATTTTTAGTGATACATGTACACACACACACACATACCGTTAGGCCTGGCGGGTGCTTGCCATAGCAACTGGATGATGTCATCTCGTTCACCTAAGCGGCTCCAGCGGGGCGCTGCCACTCCCACGGTTTGTCTTCACCGGTGGTCACCGTTGTAACATCGCTGGAGCCTCGTCCGAAGCTGTTCCAGCCTCTCACTCTGTACTCATAGGTGGTGAAGGGCTCCAGGTCAGAGTCTGTGAGGGAGGAAGGGAGGAGGAAGAAGGAGGGAGGAAGGGAGGAAGGGAGGAGGAGGAGGAGGAAGGAAGGAGGGAGGAAGGGAGGGAGGAGGAAGGAGGGAGGAAGGGAGGAAGGACAGGAGGAAGGGAGGGAGGAAGGAAGGAAGGGAGGAAGGGAGGAAGGAAGGGACGAAGGAAGGGAGGAAGGAAGGGAGGAAGGGAGGAAGGGAGGGAGGGAGGGAGGGAGGAAGGGAGGAAGGAAGGGAGGGAGGGAGGAAGGAAGGAAGGGAGGAAGGACAGGAGGAAGGAAGGGAGGAAGGAAGGGAGGAAGGAAGGGAGGAAGGAAGGGAGGGAGGAGGGGAGGGAGGAAGGGAGGGAGGAAGGGAGGAAGGAAGGGAGGGAGGGAGGAAGGAAGGGAGGGAGGAAGGGAGGGAGGGAGGAAGGGAGGGAGGAAGGAAGGGAGGAAGGAGGGGAGGAAGGAAGGGAGGAAGGAAGGGAAGAAGGAAGGGAGGGAGGAAGGGAGGAAGGAAGGGAGGGAGGAAGGAAGGGAGGAAGGAAGGGAGGAAAGGAAGGAAGGGAGGAGGAGGAAGGGAGGGAAGGAGGGAGGGGACGGAAGGGAGGAAGGAAGGGAGGAGGGAGGAAGGGAGGAAGGAAGGGAGGAAGGAAGGGAGGGAGGAAGGGAGGAAGGAAGGAAGGAAGGGAGGAAGGGAGGAAGGAAGGGAGGGAGGAAGGAAGGGAGGAAGGAAGGGAGGAAGGAAGGGAGGAAGGAAGGGAGGAAGGAAGGGAGGAAGGAAGGGAAGGAAGGGAGGGGAAGGGAAAGGGAAGGGGGGGGAAGGAAGGGAGGAAGGGGGAAAGGGAAGGAAGGGACGGGAAAGGAAGGGAGGAAGGAAGGGAGGAAGGGAAAGGGAAGGGAGGAAGGAAGGGAGGGAGGGAGGGAGGGAGGGAGGAAGGGAGGAAGGAAGGGAGGGAGGGAGGAAGGAAGGGAGGGAGGAAGGAAGGAGGGAGGAAAGGAGGAAGGAAGGAGGGGGGAGGAAGGGGGGAAAGGGAGGAAGGAAGGGAGGAAGGAAGGGAGGGGAGGGAGGAAGGAAGGGAGGGAGGAAGGAAGGGAGGGAGGAAGGGGAGGAAGGAAGGAGGAAGGAGGGAGGAAGGGAGGAAGGGACGGGAAAGGGAAAGGGGGGAAGGAAGGGAGGAAGGGAGGAGGGAGGAAGGAAGGGAGGGAGGGGAAGGGAGGAAGGGGAAAGGGAAAGGGGGGAAGGAAGGAAGGGGGAGGGAGGAAGGGAGGGGGGGAGGAAGGGAGGAGGAAGGAAGGGAAAGGGAAAGGAAGGAGGGAGGAAGGAGAGGGAGGGGAGGAAGGGGAGGAAAGGGAAAGGGGGGAAGGAAGGGAGGAAGGGAGGGGAAAGGGAAGGGGCGGGGGGGAAGGAAGGGAGGAAGGAAGGGAGGAAGGGAGGAAGGGAGGGAGGGAGGGAGGGAGGAAGGGAGGAAGGAAGGGAGGGAGGGAGGAAGGAAGGGAGGGAGGAAAGGGCAGGAGGGAGGAAGGGAGGAAGGAAGGGAGGAAGGAAGGGAGGAAGGAAGGGAAAGGGAAAGGGAAAGGGGGGGAGGAGGAGGAGGGAGGAAGGGAGGAAGGAAGGGAGGAAGGGAGGAAGGAAGGGACGAAGGAAGGGAGGAAGGAAGGGAGGAAGGGAGGAAGGGAGGAAGGAAGGGAGGGAGGGAGGGAGGGAGGGAGGAAGGGAGGAAGGAAGGGAGGGAGGGAGGAAGGAAGGGAGGGAGGAAGGAAGGGAGGGAGGAAGGAAGGAAGGGAGGGAGGAAGGAAGGGAGGAAGGAAGGGAGGAAGGGAGGGAGGGAGGGGGAGGAAGGAAGGGAGGGAGGAAGGAAGGTAGGGAGGAAGGGAGGAAGGAGGAGGAAGGGAGGAGGGAGGGAGGTTTTGAGAAAAAGTAGAAGAAGGGCTGCTGATCACTCACTTATTGGTTGTTTCAATATCTACTGCTGATATTTCAAGCTTTATGCAAAGGCAGGCCAGATCAGTTCTGTGTTTCACTTTGAATACTTCCAGAGCTAAGGCTGCAACGATTAATCGATTAGTTGTCAACTATCATATTAATCGCCAACTATTTTGATAATTCATTAATCGGTTTGAGTAATTTTTTTTTTTCAGAAAAAAAAAGTCTAAATTCTCTGATTCCAGCTTCTTAAATGTGAATATTTTCTGGTTTCTTTCCTCCTCTATGACAGTAAACTGAATATCTTTGAGTTGTGGACAAAACAAGACATTTGAGGACGTCATCTTGAGCTTTGGGAAACACTGATCGACATGTTTCACCATTTTCTGACATTTTATAAACCAAACAACGAATCGATTAATCAAGAAAATAATCTACAGATTAATTGACAATGAAAATAATTGTTAGTTTCATCTCTACCCAGCACCCCCTGAACTTTAGACTCTTAAAAACCTTTAATACTGATGCAGACTTAATATTATATTTGTGAGACCGGTTAGCCTAAGGTTAGCCACAGAAGCTGCTAATGAGCCGATACTCTGATGCAACATAGAAACAACACAATCCCACATGTAGTCTTACCTGAGTACTGTCAGTACAACCGGCCCGGTTACAGACCCTCAGCTGGTAACTGTATTCCTGGAAAGGCCTGATCCCACCCACATCAGTGAAACTGTTTTCATCACCACGGTAACGCTCTTGTCCATCCCGCAGTATAACATAGTGGGTGATGTCTCCTGGTAAAACGGAAACGGTACCCATGTCAGATTTTTCTATCATTAATCATGGATACATCTCTACTGAAGTTAAACCACATCTACACAGAGGGAGATTTTTAGTGATACATGTACACACACACATACCATTAGGCCTGGCGGGTGCTTGCCATAGCAACTGGATGATGTCATCTCGTTCACCTAAGCGGCTCCAGCGGGGCGCTGCCACTCCCCACGGTTTGTCTTCACCGGTGGTCACCGTTATAACATCGCTGGAGCCTCGTCCGAAGCTGTTCCAGCCTCTCACTCTGTACTCATAGGTGGTGAAGGGCTCCAGGTCAGAGTCTGTGAGGGAGGAAGGAAGGGAGGGAGGAAGGGAGGACAGGAGGGAGGAAGGAAGGGAGGAAGGAAGGGAGGGAGGGAGGGAGGAAGGGAGGAAGGAAGGGAGGGAGGGACAGGAGGAAGGGAGGAAGGGAGGAAGGACAGGAGGAAGGAAGGGAGGAAGGAAGGAAGGGAGGAAGGACAGGAGGGAGGGAGGGAGGGAGGAAGGACGGGAGGGAGGGAGGAAGGGAGGAAGGGAGGAAGGGAGGAAGGACAGGAGGGAGGAAGGACAGGAGGAAGGAAGGAAGGCAGGAAGGAGAGGAAGGAAGGGAGGAGGAAGGGAGGAAGGAAGGGAGGAAGGAAGGGGAGGAAGGGAAGAAGGAAGGGGGAAGAAGGGAGAGGGAGGAAGGAGGGAAGGGAGGAAGGAGGGAGGGAGGAAGGGAGGGAGCGGAGGAAGGGAGGGAGGAAGGAGGGAGGAAGGAGGGAGGAAGGAAGGAGGAAGGAAGGGAGGAAGGAAGGGAGGAAGGAAGGGAGGAAGGGAGGGAGGAAGGAAGGGAGGAAGGAAGGGAGGAAGGAAGGGAGGAAGGAAGGGAGGAAGGAAGGGAGGAAGGAAGGGAGGAAGGAAGGGAGGAAGGAAGGGAGGAAGGAAGGGAGGAAGGAAGGGAGGAAGGAAGGAGGAAGGAAGGGAGGAGGAAGGGAGGAAGGAAGAGGAAGGAAGGAAGGGAGGGAGGAAGGAAGGGAGGAAGGAAGGGAGGAAGGAAGGGAGGGAGGGAGGGAGGAAGGAAGGGAGGAAGGAAGGGAGGAAGGGAGGGAGGAAGGAAGGAAGGAAGGGAGGAAGGAAGGAAGGGAGGGAGGGAGCAAGGGAGATAGAAAAATACATCAATGAGGGGTGCAAGAAAATCTCTCAGTAAGATTATCAATGCATTGATTAATTAATCATTTACCAATACTGCAACGCTTACAAGTGATTAATACTGTAAGCGCACACGTAGTATAAGCTGTAATTCTAGTATGCAAACAATCATGTTGTCAGTTCATTGCAAGTTCTATTGGAAACAGCTAATATCTTCGTTTAAAAAATTTTTAGGGATTGACAGAAAAGAGACGTC
>CAKAOJ020000128.1:707500-747500 GCA_916701645.2 Sebastolobus alascanus
GTTAGAGATCCAGGTCATGCTGGACTCTATTGTCCCTCCTCTACACTTCCCAAACTCCCTTTTCCTCTTCTCTTCTCTTCAACCCTATTTTCCCATCTGCACAGAAGCAGTATTTACGCTGCTCTGAATATTAGTGTGCATCTTCTCTTATCAACTCTTATATACATCCTCCTCTCCTCCTCTCCTCCTCTCCTCCTCTCCTCCTCTCCTCCCCCTCTCTTCCTCTCCTGTATTCATCTCTCCGTACAGCAGTAATATTCAGGCTACGCTGTGGAAAGAGTGCAGGGGGAGAGGAAGTGTGTTTTTCTGAGAGCTGCCATCTCTGACAGTGATAGGTGATGTCTTTCTGCTTCCACTTCACCTTCAGCAGCAAGGTGACATTTAAAATACATGATATCACTCCATTTCCCTGTAAATGTTTTGCAGCTGAATATCAAATTTCAAGCCGTGTTTCTTCACATTCTCCAGCGCTTCGCATTTCAGATTCAAATAACTTGAGTCACTTTGAATGATTGACATATTAAAAATGTTTTAATGCGTGCACATCTGAGGTAGAAAGACTCATTCTTGGTGGAGAAAATAACGTTTTGGTCTACAGAACCTGTAAAAGCTTCTACTTGATTCTGGTTAGAAAGGCTGCTAAACAAGTCTTTGGGCCTTTACACACCAGAGGAACGGCAAATAAACAGCTGTGAATATTATTGGCCTCTGTCGGGGTTTTCATTGTGTAAGGTAATAACAGAAGGAGAGGATCTGGTCTGTGCTGCCTTTGTCAAGGTTGAAAGGAGTGATATCTAACGGAGCCTCCACGTTGTTTCATAAATAAAGCCACGACTCATCCTGTTCTGCACAACTTGATTGGTTGATGTCTATATTCGTGGTGCGAAAGCTCAGAAAATCGACCTTGTTCATCGCATAATATTCACGTTCTGTGTTAAAGTACTCATGACAAAAACAATGGTTAAAAAAAAATATATATTGACGTGCGAATTAATCACATGAAAAAAAACCTTTTGGCAGAATGACGTTCTAGTTGAATGACTAAGATTATATTTAGAACTCTACTTAATCAATATACTTTAATGAAATTTTAATTTTGTCAACAAAAGATACTTTTCAATGCTGGACCGCAGACAGAGGGCCAGAACTACAAACACAAAATTGAACGAGCACGCCGCCATGTTGTTTCCTGTTTGAAACAGCGAGCAGAAAACCAGGAACCAATCATGTCTTCCACGAGAGGGAACGTCACCGCTTGAACGGCCAGTTGAGTTGAGCAGCGCGTCCTCGATGGACCTGGTGGACATGTAGCGCTGGATTTAACTTTATAGACACGATCACTAACTATTTGTGTAACAATTTAGCCACAAATTCACAGACTGACCGAACACGGTGCAGACGTATACTCAGTTTGTAAGCCATGTTTAACACTATATTTACTAAATGAACTTGTTTCCACTTGGTTTTCCTAAACTATACGAATGTGATACCCCAACATAGAAGAGAAGTTCAGTGTGTTATATTAAGGTTTGGTCATGAGGGTGAAACTCTCCTCTCACCGAGGAGCTACAAAACTAATTTAAACTAAGAGATTAAAGAGAGTAAACACGGCGTCTTCTCTCCTGATAACCCGAGTTGATCTGGTTACTGTGACGTCTTCGCTCAGCTGAGGAGGAAAACTGTCAAGCTTTGGCCTTGCAACGGATTAGGGCTATAATATTGTCCTGCTATAATACTGAGTCAGCAAAGTAACCCCCTGCTGTGAGGATGCATTGGAAATACAAATGAGCATGGCACGGCACGGCACGGCTCAACTAAAATATCATAACTGAGCTGATGGAAATCGTGTTTTAATGAGAGTCCAACTGAAGAAAGCTTCTCATTTTGAATCAGACTGAAATATTATAAGAACCCGTCGGCCTTCTGTGATTATTTAGTTTATTTTAACTTTCATGAGGTATTTAGTGAATTCATCCTAACAGTTGATGACATGCTGATCTGTAACACTATCTACCTCCAGCTGTGTTGCCCATTTTATTTGACAGCAGACATTAAACACTAAGTCATTGCTTTGTATCGCGGCCTCGCCCTTTAATGGCGCTGCAGCTAGTTGTGGAGTGATAAATAACTTATTGTTTAACAACCCAATCAGCGTTCACTCTTTGTGCACATGAAGCGCTGCTCATTTAAGCAATCATTTCACTTAAAGGCCAAAAGTGGAGGATGGCACATCTTCTCTCCAGTGCATTATATCCTCACCGCATCCATCACGGGCAACATGTGACAGGAGAATGCATGTGTGTGTATGTGTGTGTGATTGTGTGACATAAAGGCAGTCTGACGGCTAGTAACTCACTTAGCAGCGGCAGCTGTTGCGGAGCGGGGGCTTGGTGGCCAATTCCCCCAGCGCCTTACTTCAGCTTCAATGACGCGCAAATAAACAGCTCAACACTTTTCCAAAATAGCTTTCCTCCGCTCATCCCTCGTCCTCTCGCCATCCTCACCTCTACTCCTCCCTCTCGTCCCGACGCCCGGCCCTCTGCCTCTCCTCCGTTTACTCCCTCGCAGTCCGACTGTCTTTCCATGAATCGTTCAACATGGTTCTGTTCTGCATATCTAGGGAACGCCAACTTTATCACCTGTGACCTGAAGTTATCTCCTTCCACTTCTCCACCCTCCATCTGTTCTTTCTGTTTATCTGCATCTCTAACTTCTATATCATCCTATATCTCCTCATCTCCACAACTCTCTCTGTCTTCTCTATCTACCTATTTTAGTCCATGTTCTACCTTCTCTTACTTCCTCCTTTTCCCTTTCCTCGATGCTTCACTTTAACTCCTTTTCCTTTTATACTCATCATCCTCCCATTTCTCTGTTCCATGACTCTACTTGTTCCTCTTTCCTCCCATTTTCTCCCCATCATCTTCCTCTTTCCCCTCCACTATTTCTCTCTCTCTCTCTCTCTCTCTCTCTCTCTCTCTCTTAGTTCATAGGTCTACATCGTCTGTTTACTGTTCTGCAGCTAAACTTCAACAACAACAAAACTACATTTTATGTACAGAAAGACAAAGTCAACAACAATTGAAATGCACCTATGAATATGAAATTTTGCCAATAAATGCAGACATTAAATTCTAAAGTGACTTCCACATCAGAACTGTGAGCTACTCTGGCAGAGAAAGGAACCGAACTTTACACGTCCAGTGGATGTTGGTAGATAGAATCTATCTATATCTCTCTCTCTCTCTCTCTCTCTCTCTCTCTCTCTCTCTCTCTCTCTCTCTCTCTCTCTCTCTCTCTCTCTCTCTCTCTCTCTCTCTCTCTCTCTCTCTCTCTCTCTCTCTCTCTCTCTCTCTCTCTCTCTCTAGTTCATACGTCTACATCGTCTGTTTACTGTTCTGCAGCTAAACTTCACTATTGTATTATCACCCATTCAGCAGAAATCCAATCCCTGTCTTTGTAAGCGTTATCTGTGTACGGGTGTTTGTGTGACATGCTTGTACATTTGTGTTAACGTTTTGAAACACACCCACACTATTTTCTCTCCCTCTCTGTAAGCCGTGTGTGTGTTTGTGCCTGCGTATGCATGTGTGTATGTGTTCCATCACACACCTCTTGTTTTCTCTCTTGCATCGCAGAATGCTTCAGCCCTAATCTTCAGATTTACGTTGGATTTGCATACATTCGTTAATAGCATCGGGAGCGCCGCGTCAACACGAGGTGCTTAGACAACGTGAATTATTATTAGGGTTTCAGTCATTCCACTTAATGATAAGTCAATATTTAGCCCAGCCAATGAACTACTGATAAAAATGTGTGTTGTGGATTAGAGTTATCCGAGCTCTCTAGGAGACCAAAACCCCTCCACAACTTTAAACAAACCAAACACTTTTAAATACCTGAATATATTACAAGGGGTTTGGCACAAAGTGCAGAGCAAGTGCACACATACTCGGTCTGCATGCATGCATACCGGCGCACACACACACACACTTTAGCTCATCACAGATACACAGAGTGTATTGGTATCGGCGTGTATGTTGGCCAGTAAGTTACAAGAGACTGCAGAGAAGAAATGCTCAGGATATGTTTGAAAATGTGTTTTTGATTTGAATTTAATCTATTGACAAATATGTTTGGAGAAAATTTTACTGTGTCTTGCATCTGATAGAAACAAAAAAATACCTGCAAATGATATATTTATACTTATTCATGATACAGGCTTGAACACATCGTATAAGCTTCTTCATTGAATGTTTATTATAGTTGTGAATATTCTTTTCAAAAATGTAGTATAGGGTGCATTTTTATATATATTTGACTCCCATTGTTAATGTCAGCTCTACCACTGATGTATTTTTCTTGTATGTGAGAAGTTGTTTATATTTGTTTCTGATACTAATTTAATTTCCAGTGAAGTCCTGCTCAATATCTTGGTCACTACTCTTAAATAACTCAATATAAAGGATCCTTATCAGACATTTTCATTGTTTCATTTGTAAAATAATAATTAAAAAATAAACCTGAATCGGCTCTCATCAAACTCTCAATAAATGGTATCAGCCTCAAAAATCCAGTATTGGTTGGGACACACACACACACACACATAGTACACACACATGCACACCCACACTCTCTGCAGGAAGGCGTGTTTGTGCTTGTGTGTGTGTGTGTGTGTGTGTGCACGCGCGCACTTTGTGCTCCAGAGGGGCCAGACTATATGCCATGTCGAGAGATGAAATCGCAGTGGATTGACTTTCTCACACAGTGCACAGTGTTCCCCTGTGGACACACACACACACATGTGGATGTTGGGGCAGCAAGCACACACACATAATCAAAGACACACACACATGCACACACATGCACAAACATACACACACATACACACCTACTCTTTTCCCAGCTGACTGGTTGTCCTCTTGTCTTTCTGAAGTCTTTTTTTTTTTCTCTTCATCTCAACTACATTACCAGCTGGGCATGTGTGTGTGACATTGTGTGCATTTATGTGTACAGTACGTGCATCTTTACGTGCATGTGTGTGTGTGTGTGTGTGTGCGCTCTGTGCTTGGGGATATGCTTTGGTGGCAGTTATATTTTCACCACTCTACAGGGATTCACTAAAACCTGAGACACAGCAAGCAGCTGTTCATGTGTGTGTTTAAAGTGAGATGAAGATAAAGAAATGAACGGAGTTCAAAGAGTTTGACGAAGTGACAAAACAGGAAAAAACAATTAAAAGATGTGAGGAGTTAGATTAGCTAAAATAAACACCGTAACATACTGTATTGTTTAGTCTACTGTGGATGCATGAAAATCATGTGTTTTGCTTGTATGCTTATCAAGTACATATCCATCACGTGCACTGAGGCACAGAGATTTATACCATTAGTTTAGGACGGATGAAAAAGATTAGATTTTATAATATGATTAGAGAGATGCATGATGAACCCTTTTTTTGAATTACTCAAACATAAATGTTTTTATCAATTACAGAAATGTAAAAGGATTAAATGAGCTCTACATTGCATGGCAGCTCGCCTTAGCCGGCCCTTTTACCGCTGCTCTGGTGTGAATTTGGCTAAAGTGTCAGAATAAATAACTTTTTGAGTTTAAGTGCAACTGTTAGCAGAAGATGTGAGACAATGTGAGGCAAAGCATAACGTAAAGACATGTCTTTTTGTTGCCGTAAACAAAATGACAGAATTCAAAAAGGGGAATTTCCACGAAGCACCGAGACACACTGATTTTTATAGTTTGGATAACTTTTTGTACAACTTTGTTTCAGTGCAAAAAACCCCTCAATTCCATCTGCATCAAACACCCCATATATTAAGTTAAGGGAGGCTACTCTTTGTATTTTGAAATCATTTACTTTTTTTTTGTCAATGCTTTTGAATGATTAATGAGTACTGGGAATGCATCTTCACCAGCCAAATGAACTGGTTTAACACAAAGGCACACAAACTATTTTAAATACAACAATGAGCACCTTTGTCTTATGACCTTAACGGAGGCATGACACACCTGTTAGTTGAATAAAGGGAAAACTAAGACCAGCTGCCACTGTGGTGTAGGGAGAACAGTCAGATAGGAACAAAAGGTTTTAATGATTGTAAAACACATTTATGCAGAAGTATGTAGCACAACTGAAATATTCTATTGCAACTTCATCCTGTAGTAGTCACATATAGCAGAGCAGAAAACTGTCTTGGTCTCTTTGTGTGTGTGTGTTCTTGTGCATGTGATCTCAATTTGCTCCCTACCTGGAAGTTATGTCGTTTAATTTGAACACACACACACACCCACAGCAAACTGTCCTCATCTCTGTGCTCCTGACAGCCTCTGGTTTTATTCTTGCCAGTCATTAAAGTAAACCTAATAGAAAAGCCATCATCATAAATACATTAACAGAGAGAGAAATGTCTTCCTGTGTTCAGAGAGTACTCCATCTTCTAAAGCAGCCAGACGCTGCTGTTTGGAATCCACGACTGTTGGCCATTTGCTACCCATCATTGATGAGGGGCTTTTGGCAATGATAAACACACACATACACACGCACACACACGCACACGCACACACAAATAGCGAGACAAACACCCTCAGAAACTGATGAGAATCATTTGGTGGAAGCGATGAAAGGACGTGTAAAGGATGTGTGTCTCTCTACATAAGGAAACATGTAAAATGCAGACACATCCAGATACTTTACAGAAACATACAGAAAGTGAAGCATGCATGCACCAAGTTGAAGTAATAAACCGTGAACTCCTGCACACACACTTATACACACACACAAGCGCATCCACTCTCACAACTCCGCCAGCCTCTGAGTGAGCTAGCTTAACTACTGGGATAATTTCCCTCCAGCAAATGGTCACTGTGCCCTTGAAAAACATATTTGATTATTACTTTTTCTCCCCCTCCTCTTTTTTTCTTTTAGCATCATCACAGCCATTTTCATCACGCGCTCTGATGATGGCACGGCAAGGCGCGTTAAGATAACACCCCGGCACCGCCAGGCTTTTAACACTTAAACGGTGAAAAGGGATATTCAGATTTGTCCTTGAACGTTTGGATGGGGCCTGCTGGGCCGGGACAGAGGGAGGGAGGAAGGGAAGGAGTTAAAGAAACGCATACATTTTTAAGATTCACTTACTTTAAGAAACAGTGAGGTGGGGAGGGCATTTGCGGTGGCACCCACAGTGAGAAATGGGGACGGAGGGGCTGAAGGGCAGATGGAAGAGTTAAAGAACTGTACACTATAAAGAAAAAGTGTGAAGGGGAAGTGATTAGTGGAGCGCGCACAGTGAGGCGGGGGACTTTGGGGGAGTCAGGGAGCAACGGGAGGCCAAAGACACCACACACGTTCCTTTAAACACCATCTAATCTCACCTAAGTCTTAGCTAAACATCTTACATACAAACTCAGACAGAGAAGAAAAAGAGGAGCAAACGAAGAGCTTAAAAGTTGGTCTCGAACCTGCAACACGGGAGGAAATGCTGCAAGAAAACCGAGGCGCTCCTGTCCAAAAACAAACAGAATTTAATCTACTTGAAAGTGAAATGAAAGCTGTTTAAACAAACTGGCAGATTTGGAAGGGAGGGATTTAACGTGGAGACTTTGTGATATTGTATAACAACTAGAGAATGCTGAGGAAAGGATTACAGAGAGCATCTCAATAATACCCCAAAACTGGCCAGAGCAGGAGCAAGTTCTGCCATTTAACACGGTGTATTAGTGTTATATTGATCAGGTAAAGACACATGTAGGAGGGAACTATATATAGTTCTTATATTCTTATAATATAAGAAGTGGACGTAGTCACTGTGACGTCACCCGTTGGTTTGTGGACTGCCGATTTGAAACCTTGAGTTCGGCAATTTACCCGTCGCCATCTTGTTTTTTTTTGCAACCAGAAGTGAGACGAGAGGGAGAAGCTAAGGACAACCGAACACTGAATGAGACATTTTTAGGCGACCAAAAAAGGTGATAATTAACTTTGATGAAGTGAAAACACACTGAAAGGGTTAAAGTTGTAAGACGAAAACACGGACAACACCGTGGTAGCGACCTGTCAATCACCAGGTAGCCCCGCCCTAAAGCATCCCCTGCTTTATGGTCTATCTGACTCTAAATGGGACCATAATTTACTAAATGAACATCATGCTGTATTGAAGAAGACTTGAAACTAGTGATTGAGACCATAAACTCATGTTTACAATGTTTACTGAGGTAATAAATCAAGAGAGAAGTAGAAGCTCATTTTCTCAGAGACTTCTATACAATCAGAGGAGTCGCGCCCTGCTGGCTGGTAGAAATAATGCAAGTTTAAAACACTTCAGCATTGGCTTCACTTTTCAGATCCAGATGTTGCCCACTGGTTTGAAGCCTAAATAGAGCACTTATACGCCAGTGAGGTGCAAACCGTTGGCTGGTGTAGACAGCTGTACTGATTCAACTGAAATCTGTTCTATCAGATGTGGATAACTGAGTACTATAAACAAGAAAACTCTTCCTAGAATTCGGGTAAAGTGAGCAGAAATGATATCAACTTAGTTAAACTTAGCTAAACTTAGCTAAAGCTCTGTCCACCCGCTCAGCTTTGTGTTTGTTTCTTGTTTGACAGGTTGGGTGAGGTGATGTTTCTGATCCTGATTCTATTTCACCTGATTCACACCGGTTTCAAATAGTCTGTGTGTGTGTGTGTGTGTGTGTGTGTGTGTGAGTGCTCATACAAATGTGTGTTGCATATTTTTGTACGAGTGTACATGTGGATGCAATTCTGTATGAATACACATGCATGCTACGTGAGTGTGTGTGGATGCCTGTGTGTATATCTACGTGTGCTCGTGTGCACGCAAGCCGGTCGGTGTATCTGTTGCCAGACGGCTGTCTCCTGGCATTGCGGTTCCCCTGCAGTGTGTGTGTATGGTTGTTGACAGTGTGGACGGTAATGTGTGATAGATCGCACTTCAGGGACCCCATAATCACATCAGCCTAACCTAGTCTATCAGCTGGGCACAATGGGATACCCTTCACTCCTCCTTTAATCTGCTCCATCTAGCTCTTCACCATCCTCTGTTCTCTCCGCGCTTCTCTCTCACACTCACTTTCCTCCTCTTTCTGTTCATTCACTTTTCTTTATTTGATGCATATTTTACTATTTTTTAAATTAACTTTCTTTCTTTCTTTCTGATTAATTTTAGATGTAAATTTTTATTACAATGTTTTCTATTGTGTGTTATAAATTGCACTTTATTTGTAGTCTTCTCTCTATTTCTTTCTGTCACCTTTTTCCATTTTTCATTATTTTATATACATTTTTACAATTGAACTTATTTATCGTATATTTTAAGCATGCATAGTCTTCTCTTGCTTGCATTTTAATTCTTTCTTTCTATTAGTCTTTCTTTCACAAACTGTCCCTCACTCTATCATTAAAAATACAAAACCCTGGACATGATGAGAGGCGGCGATGAGAGTGAGTGGTGCCAAGGTTAAGTAGCATATCCCATAATAGGTGTTGCTGTGTGCATGTTGTGTGTGTTAGTGTGAGTGTGTTGAAACAGACGTGTGGGTTGGAGGTTGCATAGCCGGCCTCAGGCCCCCCCGACAGCGCACTGCACCCGGCAAATGGCCCTTAGCCTCGCTAGCGCCGCTAGCCCTGCGATCCATCATACCATATGTTCTCAATGGGGAAGCTAACGCTAATGACTGATGAGTGGATGGGAAGGGGGCACATAAAGGAAGGGAGGGGGGGAAGAGTAGGATGAGGAGGAAGAGAAGGAGGCGGGAGGAGAGAGGGGGAGCAAGAGGCCAAGAGGAAAAAGAGGATGGGGAAACAAGTTGAGGAAAAGTAAGAAGATGACAAAGGAGCAGGAGGAGATGTGAAATAAATAAGAAAAGGAGATGGAGAGGAAGAGGAGTTGGGGAGCATATGCACTCCAAGGGAGGTTTCCTCAGATGAAGGATGACCAGATAGCCTGCTCAGCTGGAAGAGAAACCAGGATCTAGTGAAGGAGACGAAAAGGAAACTAGAATACTCTCAAATTAACAAGCGTTACTCCGTACATGAGCTCAGTGTTTGAGAGTGAAAACACTAAAAGAGAATCTTATTGATAATATGTTGAAAAAAAAGAAAGCAAGAAAATAGTTTTTTTTATAATAATACGGGAGAATAACAAACGTTAACAGCCATAAAATCAAAAAACAAGTATTTTTTCTGCTTTCTAGGAACTTTTTTGTCAGCATGCATGTATTTTTGTGTGAGTCGGGATCTTGTGTGTGTGTCAGTGTGTGTCAGTGTGTGTCTGTGTGTGTCTGTGTGTGTCTGTGTGTGTCTGTGTGTGTCTGTGTGTGTCTGTGTGTGTGCGGATACGCTAATGGAGTACTATAGGCCGGCCCATATGGGCCATTGTTTATGTGTGATGAATAGAGTCCACGTGTCTGTCTCTGGCACTCAACACTAAGCGAACCCTGCCGAGGGCACCCTGTTGACTCTGTGTGTGTGTGTGTGTGTGTGTGTGTGTGCATGTGTGGGTGCATGTAATGTGTCTATATGTGTGTGTGTGTGTGTGTGTGGGGAGGAGAGAGAATGAGTGTGTATTTGTCCTGCTGTGTGCTTGGCAGTGCCCTCAACGGTGCCATCCCGAGTGTGTTTCATCATCATCTGCCATGACAAAGATGTCTAATGACACACACATACACCCGCACATACACACACATGCACAGTCCCATCTGTGCCACGGTATCCGGGTGCTTTGGGACACCGCGGGAGAGGAAGAAAGGGAAACGACCCCACGTTCCTGCACCATGTGTCTACCTCAACGCTCTTTGCTGTACTCTCTTGTCCTATCATTTTCTATCTTTTCCCCCCAGAAACATTAAGACGTCACCGGGGACTAAACTCCCTAAAACCCTTTGTGGGTCGAAGGAAACAGTTTTCTAAACAAAGGGCCTTTTAGTTGAATGGATTTTACAATAAAGGATTTTCTCAAGACAAAAAACAATATCTGTAAGAAAAGGTGTGGTGTTGCACTTTGTCAGTTCACTTTGAATTGCTCTCCTTGGTTTCCTGTGTTCTTTATGTCCCTTCATGCTTTCCATAGTGTCAAAAAATTGTGAATGTGTCTACTTTTATGAGCACCACATTAAACCAAACAGATCCAAAAAAAAAAGAACATTTGCTACATTGTTTGCAACTTGCATGTTAGGCTCAGCAGCTCATCAAACTTCACCCAAATGAAGTGCAGAATCTTTTCATTTCCTCCCTCTTGGCAAAATATGAAAATATTCTACCAACAGTGGATTCAAGATTCAAGATTCAAGATGTTTATTGTCACGCCGGTTATACAGGTACAATCGTGTGAAATACTTTTTGCTTGGAAGCTCCATTAAGAAAGAAACAGTAAGTTAAGTAGCAAAGAATAACATAATAAAATAAAGTGAAAATAAAATAAAATAAGTGTATTTACAATAATATACAGTATAATAATAATAAAGGAAATATGGTGTATGGTAAATATATACAAGTATTGCACAGGCATTTTTGTTTTTATATTGCACAGAGGTATGTATTGAGTATTGCACTTTTTAATTGTACTTATTTATTGCACATAGTGGGAGAGAGGGTGTTTGGGGGTGTGATTTATCTGTTCAACAGATAAATCACACCCCCAAACGTTGGATGTTCATGTGTTGTGTATCTGTGTGTGTTTCCTTCACTCACCTGGGGTAAATGTATGCACTTCCCCCCTCTCAGCATCACCGCAGCACACCAGCGTATCATCAACGATCCGGCCTCCGCAGCATCGGACCCCGTAGCCATCGCGGAGGATCCCGCTGCAGCAGAGCTGGCCGCCTCTCACGGAGTAAGGAACCCCCCCACAGCAGCTGTCTCCCGGCCCCACCGAGACCCGGACCTGCGAGTGGTCGGGGCAGCAGCTCTCATCTACAAGGACAGATGAAGGAAAACACTTCAACAACACGGAAAATATTAGACTCACGTAGAAGAGAGCAGATGTAAGTGTAAACATGTGAGGTGATTTAACACTCACTGGTTGTTACGTGCACATAATATCCTCCACAGCACCGGTGCTCGGGGAGAGCTGGGAGCAGTTTGCTATTGCAGCAGACCGGATTGGAGGAATTACTCAAACTCAGGTAACTGTCCTCACAGCAATGATGATGTGGTTTCTTAGTGTACAATATCCCACTGCAGCAAACCTGGGTGACACACACACACATATGAGAAAGTATGTAAACTAAATTCAAGATTCAAGATTCCTTTATTGTCACTACACAAAGTACAGCGAAATTTGAAGCAGTCCTGATGGTGCAATCACGCATAACATACAGTATAAAAGAAGTTTAACCTAAACTACTATAAAATAAGTAAATATATATATATATATATAAAAGAAAAGTAAATATATATATATATATATATCTAACTCAAAATGTTGGCCTATGATACAATATATACAATACAATACAGTACGGTCGAGGCAGTATACAGTACAATCAAGTCAGTGAGTTATTGCACAGTAATAATAGTACATATATTGCACATGAATCAGTAGCGCAGTAGATAATCACAAGAAATGATATATCTGAAAAAATAAGGTGCGGTAGGATGTAAATGTAAATAAAGTCTAAATCTACACAAACACACAGACAAAGAGGCCATTTAATCATTACAGGGAACGTTCCTATGTAGGGCCACACTCCCTAAAATATATTGTTTATGGGCTTTCTGCATATATACCAAAACCACAATACCAATACACAATGGATGTTTGTGTGTGTACATGTTTGTGATATAGGAGATTTTTTCTAGTTACACGAGTGTGGCTCTTAAGGCTGTTATACAGCGGCAGCATTTTTTTCGTGGCATTAATTCACAATAGATTTTTTCAAACTGTTGTTTTTCCCTTTTTTTTGTATTTTCACACAGAACACGAATATTACGCAGCGAAAAAAACGACCATTTTTTCCCCCGAACAAGGTCGAATTTCTGAGCTTTTGCATCGCGAATAAAAGACATAAACCAATCACGTTTTGTGGAACCGGCTGAGTTGTGCCTAAATATGAAACAACACCACGGAGGCTCCGTAGTCCGAACCTGAACCAGGACAGCAAAATGAATTACTCCTTTCAACAAAGGCATCGCAGACCAGATCCACTCCTTCCACTCTTACCTTTCACAATAAAAGACATATAATATTCACTAATTTCGATGTCGTTTATTTGTCACGCCCATAGACTGCATGGTCACGCCCCCCCGGTGTGTAAAGGCCTTTAAGTAGGTGTGTATGTGTGTATTTGTAATTGTGAGCTTAAATGTTATTGTGCCATCGGGGGGGGGGTAAATGTATGGCGGGGGCGGTTTCACTGAGCCAACTTGGCTGGCATTCAATGACACAAGGATGGAAGTGAACGCAGATGACAAGTTAATCTGTTTAGAGAAATTAATCACTGCGAGGATGACCGTGCATCCCACTTGAATAGCGTGCGCTCGAAAGAGGAAATGTGAGAGTGTGTATTTGTCTTTGTGTATCTTTTTGTGCTTTTGTGTGTGTGTGTATCTGAGGTCTGGTGACTAATATCCTGAGGGAGAACACAGTATTCTCCACTTCAGATCAGCAGCCAAAGCAAAGACCCTGGACTTGTATCTTGTTTTACACATTGCTGCTGTTGTTGTTGTTACAGTGGAGGTTTTAATGATTACTCATGACAAGTTCTAGTTAAAAGAGGTTCTCGTATTCAGGTGAAAAGGCCAGTGGAGAGAGGATTATAGCAGGAGAGAGATGAAAGGACGAACATAGCAGAGCAGGAGAGAGGAGAAATATTAACCCCCAGAATGCATCCATAATCTACATTTGTGCTATGTCTTGCTTAGTCCCCATCTAGAACAATTATTATTGTGTTGTTTTAACCAATAAATGTTGTTCCTTCCTTCAGCCAGATATTCCATATCTGACATTTCTTAATATCTGTTTATCCTATATTTTATTATCCAGCACTATATCACTTTCTGCACTACATTCACTTCTTCTTTAAATAGTCCTGTATCTCAGTTGTTTGCCCTGCACTATATTCATTTTTAACAGTTCTTCTGCACATTGCATATTTTGTTTTATACTCTGTATTACTTACATGTGTCTTGTTACTACTTGTGTCGTTTTACTAATATGTGTACTACTCACCTGTGACGTTTTTTTACTAACATGTGTACTACTTACCTGTGACGTTTTTACTAATATGTTTGCACTATGGAACTGTGATGCTGGAAACTTGAATTTCCCTCGGGATCAATAAAGTTACTATCTATCTATCTATCTATCCATCTATCTATCTATCTATCTATCTATCTATCTATCTATCTATCTATCTATCTATCTATCTATCTATCTATCTATCTATCTATCTATCTATCTATCTATCTATCTATCTATCTATCTATCTATCTATCTATCTAGCCCAGCAGTCTTAATGCAGTATTGTCCATGCAAAATGTATGTGATGAGTAATCAATAAACTGGGTGAACACAGAACAAATAAAATAAGTACCAAATGAGCAGAACATATTCACCTGAATGTCAGGATGGAAGCAGGACATCCCACACACACCATGACTGGCAGGACACTGCAGGTAGGAACACCTGAACCGAACACCACCTGACTCCTCCCCCACAGAGGTCGTGACCCCCGTTGACCCCACGACACATGACCTCAGGGTCCGTCTTAAGACATCGTAACCCAGCATGATCCCGCTCGGTCTGCCTGGACGGGTCCAGTCCAACCTCACCGCCCTGATAGAGAGACAGAGAGAGAGAGAGAGAGAGAGAGAGAGAGAGAGAGAGAGAGAGATATGGGGTATGTTCTCCTTCACACTCCTTTCACACTACCGGGAGGCACAAACACACACACATGCATTCATGCATGGTTAATGCCTGACAAAGTTGAGTTACAGTGTCAGGGTGTGTGTGTCTTTATACACTTCTCACTATTGATTTTCCTCTTTTTTATCTCTGACATCTTTGGCAGGAGAAAAAGACCGGTGTAGTAACACACAGAGTTACAACTTCCACAGTCTCCTGGACAGGAAATAAGCCACAAATCACCACTTCCTCCTCGGCAACTGGGAGATTTGTAACGTTGAGATTTAGGTCAAACGTGGGAAGCAGAGCATCTTAAATGTCATTAAATTCAAGTGACTGTAAATAAAATGTCAGTTTACCATCATATTTTATTATTTTGATATGCAACCTTAAGGTAATATGATAACATTATATAGTCAGAATACTTTAATCAAGTTAATTCAAGACCAAACTGTTCTCAGACGCTTTTCTTAGTTGATCAAATGCTGCACTTTACTGTCTTTTGATTGTTTTATTATCCTTTTAATTTTTTCTCTTTTAACTTGTACTTTTATATTACTTTATGTGTTTTTATCCTGTGCACTTTGTGCTCTTTTATCTTGCTTTTATATATGTAAAGCACTTTGAATTGCCTTTGAGGATGAAATGTGCTATATAAATAAACTTGCCTTGCCTTTAATGCATTAGTGTATGTTAAAAAAAGTATACGGTTTATCAGTAATTACTACTGAAATGGTGTGATAAAAACAATTTTAATAATATTATTCTTTATTGATATACAGGTTACTAGTGTTGAGTAAAATGATATTTTCATACAGTGCTGCTGTACGTAGCTCACATCTTAAGCTGCCTCCATCATTTACTCTGTTAGTGCCAGCTGTATTGATTCTGTTGTGTCAAACATGCAAACCGACCTTTTGCGCTGCCGATAAACATTAACGATTACTACACTCAAACAAAAGGCTATAAAGTTTCATGAACCTCGAACAATCTGGTTAAAATGGTTAAAATATTTTCATTCAGAAAAATAGTTGAGAGAGTTAAAGAATAAGTGAAAACAGCATTTGCAGTACGTCTGTGTTACCTTGGATTGATCACGTGTGTGTGTGGCGTGCTCAGGTCGGCAGGTAGATCCTCCACAGTCGTTGTCTGAGTAATATTACTCCGCACGCATGCATACACCGTACACACCTCCACCTGAAACACACAGCAGCAGGCAAAAACATAATGCACATGTTTGTGTGTCTGCTTTTGTTTAGATAGATAGATAGATAGATAGATAGATAGATAGATAGATAGATAGTAACTTTATTGATCCCGAGGGAAATTCAAGTTTCCAGCATCACAGTTCCATAGTGCAAACATATTAGTAAAAACGTCACAAGGTAAGTAGTACACATATTAGTAAAAACGTCACAGGTGAGTAGTACACATATTAGTAAAACGACACAAGTAGTAGCAAGACACATGTAAGTAATACAGAGTATAAAACAGAATATGCAATGTACAGAAGAACTGTTAAAAATGAATATAGTGCAGGGTAAAACAACTGAGATACAGGACTATTTAAAGAAAAAGTGAATGTAGTGCAGAAAGTGATATAGTGCTGGATAATAAAACATAGGAGAAACAGATATTAAGAAATGTCAGATATGGAATATAATGCAGGATAAGAACTTTGTTTGTTTGTGTGTGTGTGTGTGTGTTTACCTGTACGTTGTAGACGGTAAAAGGCAGCAGCTCCCCCAGCAGGTAAGAGCCTGAGCTGTTGTCCACGCTGCCATGAAGACGGTCATTAAGGTAGATGTAGTAACCGGTAACTGCTCCGTTGGGCCGTAGAGGAGAGAACCAGAGAACACGTACGGTGCTGCTGTTAACCGGAACCACCTCCGGGGGGGAAATCCCGTCCGGCTCTGAGGAGAGGGAGACCCAAAAGGGTTTGATTCTTCAAATATTACAATATGTAATATATTTACCGTAATAAATCATATTAAAAAGGCCATGATATGTCATCAGAGATTAAGGAAACATGCTGAATTGACTCCTTCGAAATTTCCATTACGGTCCGGAACGCCTGTTTTTGTTTTGGCGTTGCCACATATGAAACAAACGGGCACACCAAACAATTGTTCATCTAAATAAGTCGGGGCAACATTTGCACATATTTATGGAAAGTTTAAACTTTTGTCGTTTTATTGTGTCTTTTCTCCTGATATTTCAGTGATTTTCTATATTGTTCTTGTGGCCTTCTTTCTGCTGGGTCATGATCCCAGTAAGCCTTTTGAGTACTCTTTGTCATGTTTTTGGTGTGTCTGTCTTTTGTCTGTGCTCTACTGCTTCATCTATTGTCAATACGGATGCCATCCTCTATTTTTGCTGCAAAACAAATCTACCTACGGGTACAAATAAAGTCACCTGAACCTGAACCTGAACCTAAACAGCCTTCTGTAGCCGTGGAAACAAGCAAACGAACTGGATCAACAGAGATAACATTAGATTTGAATCGACCTGAGAAGCCTCGGCTCATCTCTCTGTGTGCAGCTGGTTATCAAGGCAGAGACTCTTTGAGACGCACAGCCGGTGAAGTGATTCTACTGCTGCTGCTGGCCAGTGGCTAACGTGGTCGTGTCTAGAAGGTAACCTTCAAACTGCGAAAATTCAGGCTAACTCCTATCAGTCTCACCGGTGGAGCAGACGGGCTCCAATGTTTTCAATTTGGACTGTTGTTAATCATTTTAAACACAAGCTGTCAGTTCGACATATTTTTCCTTTAAAGAACAACAGAATGTTTTACAGCTTGAAGAGACAAAGATATGAGACATGATGGGCATCTTCAAACATGCATGTTTGAGTTGTGAGATGAAACCAGCGCTCTCAACATCACATGGAAGCTTTTACATATAGACTATCTCGACTGTGAAGTAAGAACAGCGCTGCAAAAGATAGGATTGGTGTTCAGGTTTTCTGAGGCACGTTTTCCCTCAAATTCATTCGATAACTGCTTGTAATTTTTTTACATAAAAACCACACAACTAAAAATGATAAATGTCCATAAACTGCACTACTGATCATATTATATTCTCTCTCTGTCTTATGGACAACAGTGAATAAATGTGTTGTGTTATTATATTCTCTCTCTGTCTTCCACTGATCAAAATCCCTCAGTTCACTCCTCCAAGAAATCCTCTTTCAGCACATCCACAAAGGACACTGACAATAAACCAAAACCTCTGTGGTGATTAATATAATATGGTAACCTGTAGGAAATGGGAAACAGAGACAGTGAAGGACATGGAGAAATCTGACATATAGAGGACAAGTAAGAGAAAATCTGTGAAAGAAGAAAATATAGCAAACTTTAAGAAAGAATCACACACTAAAGATCTCAGAATAGTGTTCATTTAACTGTATATGGAGATCAAGAAAGAGAAGCAAACAGAGGGAAATAATATGAGAGCCGGTGTGTGAGAGAGGTAATCATACAGACTCCATCTATTATTCTAAGTGAAAATGCACTCAGCTAAGAGAAGTTAACCCAATTCATTTGCTGCCAATGCACTTACCTAAACCCAACCTACTGCTCTACATGTCATTTACTGCAGGATGGCATTATCAACGCAATACTGCACACTGAGCCTCTTTCACTCTCTACACACACACACACACACACACACATGCACGCAGACACGCACACACATTTTTCTTGCCAATTAGTCCTGATGTTAGCATTGCCCTATAGATTGCAGGCCATGTTAGGATGGTTGGTAGGGTTGAGCTGCATTTGGCCTCGGTCTGTGTGTGTGTGCGTGCGCATGTGTGTGTGCACTCTTATGGCTGTAAAATAATGAAATTACCTCCAGAGCCCTCTCAGTTAAACGAGCCGTGCTTTGCCTTTAGCACCTAATGATTTTCTAATGTTTTTAATGCACTTTTTATTATACTGCTCAGATTAGAGGAAAAGAGAGAGGCCTCTGACATATGATTATACTGGAAAAGAAAGAGAACTGTGAGGGGAAACGGACGTGAGATGGTCAGAAAGACGGATTGAGAAGGAAATCGAGACACAAGGAAAACACTGGACAGAGTGGACGGCCTCTGACATGTGATTACAGAGTGATTTGAAAGCTAACTCTAAAACGCTGAGAGACTGGGCGGAGAGTTGGAGAGGGAAATGGAGAGAGAAGTCGTGATGACAGTTGGATAGCACGTACAATTCACGGCTAAAGATAGTGAAAGCTGACCCTGCCTGAAAAGGGAAATACCAGTAGATCCGAGAACTGATATCCTTTGCTCATATTACATTTAATACACCCTCTCAAAGCTCCAGATTTTACATCCTGATAAAGAGCCTCAGGTGTTCATTTTACAAATATTAACAGATTATGGAGAGACAGATAAAGCTGTGAGGTCGTAACGATGTCGATGCAGATGTTGGTGGAAGTTCCCATTTCAACATAAGGGACAGTTACACTTATTTTAGTATATATATTTTTCATAGAATTATAAAAATATCTAATACATTTTTTTTGAGGGGGGGGGATTATGTGATGTATTGTAACTGTATTGTAAAGAATAGTAATTATAGCCCACATAAGACATATAAGACTTGGGTCTTCGACAGGTAGAGCAATGCTTGTGTGTGTGTGTGTGTGTGTGTGTGTGTGTGTGTGTGTTTGTGTGTGTTGTGGTGCCAACAAGCATTTTACAGCACCTTAAATCTGCCTCACACACACACTTTGTATTGATTTCATGCCTCACTACATGATGTGTTTAACATCTCCTGTGAAGCACAGAGTTGCAGAGAAACACACATTAACACAGACCCCTCTCTCGGATCTATTGAATTTACGTACTCTACATGACACACTCATATATACATACGGTACGTGCACAATAACTACTTCACACATATCCAGTTTCTAAGATCAATTGTTGTCCAGTTATCACACAGATATCCCATACCTCCATCCTCTGTGGTGACGTTAACCGTTGCTTTAGTTGTATTATGAGCTCCGTTGGACGCCTGAACTGTAAACAGATATGTGGTGCTGGGCCAAAGGTCACTTATCACCGTGGAGATGATGTCGGGGGGGAAAGCCAAGATTTGACTTGACTGAGAAGACGTTATTGTCAGAAAGTAAGACTCCACCTCTCCCTGTAGGTCTTGCAAAGCTGAGAAAGACACGAAGAAAGAGGGAGAAGAATGAGGGAGCAGTAAAAAAAAAAACATTTTGAGTCTTGACACTTTTTGGCAACTGTCAAGTCACAGAACAATTTTCATAAACTCTACGACCTTTACTGGGCAGACTGTGTGTGTGTGTGTGTGTGTGTGTGTGTGTGTGTGTGTGTGTGTGTGTGTGTGTGTGTGTTTAAGAGAGAAGGTAATCTTACAGGGTTGTGTCCAGTTGACCTGTACAGCAGTGTGATTGACAGCGTGGGCAGACAGAGACGGAGGTCGGTGGGGAATCCCCGCCATGGTCACCGCGGTAACGATCTCTCCCGAGGAGTAACCCAGCTCATTATGGACCACTAACTGGTACTGGTAACGGGTGAATCTGTTGAGAGACAATATTGGTGTTTTTAATAAGGGGGCCACAGTATGTTTTTAATTTCCTGGAGTTCAAAACTACTAAAGTGTTGCTGGGAAATATCTTCAAGATTCTGAATAAAAGGCTGAAAAATGTAGCTTCTTTCAGCAGTCATTCAAAAATAGCTAAAATAGACGAGCTCCTGGTACGAGTAGAGAGTTGTGAATCAATCCTCCACTGAAGGAATTAAGAGAAATAACTAGGGATGCACGATATATATATCAAGCCTGATAGATTATCGGTCGATAATGGGAAATTTATATTATTATGTATTACTCCGATAATGAAATTATAGCCGATAAATTATCGGCTGATAGTACGAAGCCAAATTGCTTTCATTGACTTAACAAGCGCAGCATCCATCCATACACTCCAATACATTAGGCAGCAGTATGCACCTTTAAAGTTGGTTTGTGATCCGCCAACACACATAGAGAAGAAGAAGAAGAAGGAGAAGAAGAAGAAGGAGGAGGAGAAGAAGAAGAAGAAGGAGGAGGAGGAGGAGAAGAAGAAGAAGAAGAAGAAGAAGAAGAAGAAGAAGAAGAAGAAGAAGAAGAAGAAGAAGAAGAAGAAGAAGAAGAAGAAGAAGAAGAAGAAGAAGAAGAAGAAGAAGAAGAAGAAGAAGAAGAAGAAGAAGAAGAAGAAGAAGAAGAAGAAGAAGAAGAAGAAGAAGAAGAAGAAGAAGAAGAAGAAGGAGAAGGAGAAGGAGAAGGAGAAGAAGAAGAAGAAGAAGAAGAAGAAGAAGAAATTGTCTTTGTCAACACAATTGCAATTTGCAATACAAGTTTATTTTATGTACTTTACTAAAAACAATAGTGATGTCAGTTTGATTTGGTTAAGTCAGAGCTAAAGAATATTAAATCATCAAAATACAAAAATGTGAATTTATTGGTTATTTTATCGGCCACATGAAGCAGGTAATCATCGCTTATTGGTATCGGCCAATAAAATTCCATATCATGCATCCCTAGAAATAACAGATATGATTGTGATGCTCTAAAAGTGGAATATGGGGGATCATAATTTCAGTCATGTCTAAAGTTACTGTCAGTCCTGCTAATATGGTGACTTATATTAAACAAACACAAATTACATTCTCATAAAGCAGTTTCTAGGACATAAATAAAAACATCCTACAAAGTGAAAAAGTGCTGACATGTTCAAAAGTTTGTCAGCTTACTGCTTGAATAAAACACAGTAGAGACACAAACCCGAAAAGAGTAAACCCAGAGCCGTTTAGCAAGCAGAGAGGGGAAAAAAAATTAGCTTCCACCAAGTGCCAAACTGAGATTAGGGGACGCTGTGTGAAAAACAATTTAATTCTTTGGGATATTTGCTTAATGTATCTTTGAGCGGTATTAAAAGATCGGCATCAGCGGCAGCTCGCCGATCGGCTCTGCACACACGGTTTGCTGCGGCGCCGGCGTTTGCTCTAGAGCTCATTTCAGTAATCTCACCTGCTTAGGCCTTTATCTTGGTAGAACAATTTGGTGCCGGAGTAAACATGGAGCCAGCGATGGAGATCTTCAGAGGGGGGAGGGGACACGGCGGTTACCGTGGGGACCGTGGCGATGGCCAGAGGCTGGCGGGTTTTACGTCTGAGCAACTTGTATCTGAAGGGGAAATTTGAATAAAACACACACACACACACACACAGTTGGATGTTTAGGAATGCATTAACAACCGACACATGTTCACAAACGCACCAATATGAGAACACAGACACACACCGTACCCACACATGCACAAACACGGACACAACAACACACACATGAATGCTCAACTGACTCCTTATCGCTCATTTCCTCCTCTTCTGCTGTTTTTCATCATCTCTATTCTTTTGCCTTCTCTGTATCTCACCCCTCCCTCCCAAACGCCCCTCCCTCTGTTGTTTTTTTTCTGCAGGGTTTGTGTTTTCCTCTCCCCACAGTGATGCTAATTTCTGCTGTAATCAGAAGAGAAGGGCTTAATGCCGCCTTTTAACAAACCCACTTAGACAAACACACAGAGCTGAGCCGAGCAGAACAGAGAGACGGGCTCATGCATTTTAATCGCCTGCCAGGAAAATGGACCTTTATTTTAGGCCTAATCACCGACAGAGTAGAACAGGACAGAACAAAACGGACCAGAATGTGCATAAGGACTGAGAAAACACTGATTAAAAAATGCACAACACTTAGCTCATTACCAGGACGCTCGTGTTAGCAGCTTGTTAACGTGTTCCTATCTGCTGGTTTGCTCCAGTTTTTCAGCAACAACTGAACATCTCCAGAATGTGTCTCAGTAACAACATGATTTCAGTCTGGGCTGCCTGGTTTCTAACTCTGGGCTTTAACTAATGAATAAAAACAACATGATGTAAAGTTAGGATGGTTACACAGATCTGGTTCCACTCATATTAGCTCTTCATAATTAGTATTGGATTTTAGACGCGTATCTGCATATACTGAACAATTATAAACCTTCTAATTCTTACTTTTCTTTCACTTGTTTCAATTCCTACGAACATCAGAAAGCAATAGATGCAATTTGTTTGTGCATTTGGAAAGCAGCTCTGCATGACTGCTCCATAGTGGGAATGTTGATGGACAGGTTAATCTGACCTGGATACTACGCTCATGTCATGGTGATATTTGTGTTCATTAAATGTTGGATATTCTGAATAATTAAAGTATCTCCATTTAACAAACACACAACTTATCATCCCTCCTCTTTCTGTCACTTTATGTTCTTCCCTTCTTTACACGAGTTAAGACAGCAGACGGGTCAGTGAGATAAAATAATAGCCCTGGATTGATATTGACACACATTTTAAATTTAATGTGACTAAACATAATTCTATCCAAACGTTATGTGCAACACACTAACACAAGTTTCACTGGGCCAGTAAATGTAATGCAGTTATTAAAGAGCAATAGTAGTGTTTTACACTAGTAAAGTAATGTGATTACAGTAAAGCACAACATGTTACTCCAATCACTGGATGTGTCTTCATTACAAACCAAATGTTTGTTCTCAAGCTAGAATTACTGAGATTCTTTATTACTAGTGGTACTATTTACATTTACTTTATTTACATTTACACCCTACCGCACCTTATTTTTTTCAAATATATCATTTCTTGTGATTATCTACTGCACTACTGATTCATGTGCAATATATGTACTATTATTACTGTGCAATAACTCACTGACTTGATTGTACTGTATACTGCCTCGACCGTACTGTAATTGTATTGTATATATTGTATCATAGGCCAACATTGCGAGTTAGATGTATATATATATATATTTACTTTTCTTTTATATATATATATATATTTACTTACTTTATGGTAGTTTAGGTTAAACTTCTTTTATACTGTATGTTATGCGTGATTGCACCATCAGGACTGCTTCAAATTTCGCTGTACTTTGTGTAGTGACAATAAAGGAATCTTGAATCTTGAATCTTGAATCTTGAATCTATTGGTCACAAGCAAGTTGATTGCAATGTTGCTGAGAGCGAAAAAAAAGGGAATTTGTCTCTGATGGTGCTTCTTTGTATATCAAGCAGCCATATGGATGGACTACCATCTAAACCCCGTGGTCTGAAGGCTGATTCATGCTTGCCGCATCCGCGAGGGTTTCCGCACGGCCAAAGTGACGTCTCACCATCAGACACGGCCATTCGCTGGTGTTCGGTGCGGCAGCTTTTCACCTGTCCGTGCACATCATGATTTTTCTAACTGCGCGGATGCAGATGTCCAGAGAAAATTGAGAACTTTGAGAATGTCGGTTTGAAGCGAGGAGAAACCCACACGGAGTATAAAAGATCTAAACGTTTCCTCGTCACTATTTCACGTCCTTGTGGAAAGTATAAACGAGGCTTAAGACTCACAATGTGACATCATCTCTGGTATGGATTGTGTGTAATATCTATCTTACCTGATGTTCGGTCCGTTTGGCCTGCTTGGTGGTTGCCAGGAAACGGCCAGGAAGGACTCACTGACTGCCACCACAGACATTGGCTCAAGGCCTTCAGGGATTGTGGGTAATGTGGTAGCAGGCGTGGACAGGCTTTCTGTACATCCTCCAACATATCCGCCCCCGTTGGAGCACGCCAGCACGGTAACACTGTAGTTTGTGTACGGAACGAGGTCCGTTACTGTGATGTTGAGCTCGGAGGCGTTGCCACTGTCACGGAAGACGCGGGGTTCAGGGAGGCGGATCTCGTAGCCGTGGATTTCTCCGTTGGGAATCAGAGGAGGAGACCATGTGACCTGCAACACAGTGTGTTAGATTTAAGTTCTGGGGTGTTCATTTAAAATATATTAAATATGTATTAATAGTAGAGAGAAAACTACAGGCTGAGTTCACTTAATCCTTCTAACTGTCCTTTAATTATCCCAGAAAAGTCGTGTCATTGGTCGGCTAAATGTTCTCGGCACGCTGAGGACGGCAGAAAGCTTTTAGATGGATGAACTACAGGAAGTCATGGCACAGTGTGTGTGCATGTGCATGTGCGAAGCTTGCAGTGTGCTCATGCAAACCTATCTGCATCACAGTGTGAATGCATGTGTGGTCAGTTGAGTGCTACCAGCAATATCACGTAGGAAGCGTCCGTGAGCTGCAAACACTGTCATCTGGGTGTGTGTGTGTGTGTGTGTGTGTGTTAAAGTATCTTGTGGGGAACGATAACCTGACTTTGACTTGAGCAGAAGATTCCTTTCATCAAATTTAAAACAGGGTACACACACACACACACACACACACAAACGCGCGCACATGCACAAACACCATGCTAAAATAATGAAAACGGCTGGTAATGGAATTGCTGCATGCAAAAACAAAAGCTTGCTGTCGTTGAGCGCTGCATCTGATTTGGAAACAGTTCAGTCTGTCAGCATTTCAGAGTGAAGATGAAGGTAACTGGCACACACACAAATGGTAACACACACACACACACACACACACACACATACTTACAAACACACATCTCTACACGTTTGAAATACAGATATCTATACAGTAAATGTTTTGTTTATACGTCCACATACAAACACACAGTTACACCTAAATTCAACAATTGCGTATGCGCACACACACACACACACACACACACACACACACACACACACACCCGTGCTCTAACACATTTATGGATACACACTGTCATGTAAGTGATCAGTTCAGCGCTTGTTGAGACTTATGAGTTTAGGTGATTAAGTGGTCAATGTTGATGAGAGTATTATGAATGAGCGTCAAGAATAATTAGTTCTCATGCAACCTTGATATTCGTTTAACAAGTGACACAGTGAGGTGATACAGGAGGACACACACACACGCACACTCTGAGCCACACACACAACCACATATGGGCAGGGTCATGTTGAGTTAGGTAGCTCATTTCCCAAAGTGCGTGTTGGGTGTGCTTTGTGGTGGAAGTCATTTACAGATTGAATAGCCTGATGTAATCTGGAGATGGTGAAGACAGCAGAGACCCAGAGCTGACACAGAGCACTGGGGCTAAGGCCAGCACAGTACACGTGTGTGTGTGTGTGTGTGTGTGTGTGTGTGTGTGTGTGTGTGAGTGAGAGAGGAACAGATGATAAAGTTGGTAGTGAGAGAGAATGGGTGTGTGTGTGTAAGGACATGGTGCATGTGGTATATGTTTGTGCATCTATGCTATTATAAAAGTCAAAGGCAACCTCTGCAGCTGACAATACAATTCTACCATCTATTCATACATGCATCAGTGTTATTGCTCACATATCTACATATCAAGGTACATTTATATTGACATCCTGCAAAGAAAACTGTCAGGATTTGGAATCAAGTCCAAAATCGTTGAGTTTGTTTTTTCTGATTTATGGTAAAAAAAATTATTTATGATGCGTCCCAGATCCAAAAATGACCAAAATTAAATGAATTGTTTAAAGGTAGAATATGTAACCGTTGTCGGTTGCTGTTTATAAACACACAGCAACCCCCCCCCCCCCCCCCCTCCTCCTCCTCCTCCTCAGCTCAACGAGGGAGCGAGGGAGAGAGAGACAGAGAGAAAGAGAGCAGTGATGGTCGAGCAAGCTATAGAGTGAATAAAGAGAGGGAGCGGCGTTGAGAACAAAACAGTGAATCAGAGAAATAAAACATTGCTGAAGCCCAGAAACGTACCGAACACAGCAAAATAAGAAGTAAAGAGAACAGACTGTAGATACAGACAGCACCACACACTGCTAGTGCGGCATAAATGCGGATTAGAGGGATTATTTTTGTATCAGTCTATATTGATTTTTAGAAAATTCCTGCATATAACACCTTCAATTTGAAGTTTATCAATATGCCTTCAGAATATCTAACTAACTACCAGCAAAGGCAGAACTATCATGGCAGAGATAATGAGTGTAATAATATTATTATTATCATTTTTATAATGAGTGTGAGAATGAGAAACTAATCACTTCTAGCTGTGAATCACACTATGCATACATTTAGAGTAGTTACCTTCTCAGACTTTGCCTTTACACAATATCTGTAGCATTACAGATGTGTGTGTGTGCATAAAAAAAATATTGTATTGTATGTTTGTTATATTGCATAGAACTTGTTTTGCCATCATAGTCCGATACAAAACCTGCATTACAACAATCAATGTGTTGATCTCCATCCCTCACTGCATCACACACACACATCACAGACTATTCCACTCACTATCTGATGAAGCCAACAGGACATTGTCTGTGAATAACAGAGATGCCATCTTAATTTCAGTAGACTTTGCATTCTCACCTGGAGAATCACTACATAAAAAGAACGCATGCAAAACAAGCAAATTGAAAAGAAAACGAGATAACGGTCAAGAGGAAGTGAATACCTCAATGAGCATGACGTGATATGAAAGAGAAACCATTTAGAGAATGAAGGGAGATACTCAAAATCCTGTCTGTGTTGTCAAGGTCAATTGGTAACCAGGAAGCAGCCTGCCTGTCTGTCCAATTAGCAACAACCAGGAAGGAACACTTTCCTCCTCCGACCTATGACCCCTAAAGCTGTGCTGCTGCAGAGATGACAGGGCCGGTTTAGAAATGATGACAGGCATTAGCATTTTTCTGCAGTTAGCATTAGTGCAGGGCTGTGCAGTGCACGTGTGTGTGTGCGTATCTGTGTGTGTGCATGCATACAATATTGTTTCATTGATGGGCCTTGATGTGGGATTAGCCAGTGGTGGAATTTAACTCTGGCCCCTCCTTCAAAAATGGCCGACAGGAAGGAAGCAGCCTCAGACAGGGTCACCGCGCCTCCCATTTTCTGAAGGAGACCTTGAGTTGAAGGTTTTTCTTTCTCATTAAATCCCGAGAAGGAAAGACAGAAGAATGAGTGTGACATTGCTTTGTCTTTTCTACTCTGAGGGACTGAAGTTGCGTTATATTGTGCATATCGTGTATTTTCTGTTTAAAGAAACTTAAATTTAAATTCTAAAATTCATTAAATCAGCTGAATGTAATAGCAGATATAAGTAAGGGATAATGTACAGCTAGCCGGTCATTGTTGTGAAAGAATCCCCTTCAGGGCGATGCAGCATCGCCCTGAAGGGGATTCTTTCACTACAATGACCCGCTAGCTGTACATTATCCCGCTTATTACACGGCTACTTACTGAAGAAATCAATATTTTGACGCAAAAACGGTCCGCCAGAGTCCGACATCAGAGCTGCGCCCATAGCAACGGTCTGTTCTACATAGCAACGGTCTGCTATACATAGCAACGGTCTGCTATACATAGCAACGGTCTGTTCTACATAGCAACGGTCTGTTCTACATAGCAACGGTCTGCTATACATAGCAACGGTCTGCTATACATAGCAACGGTCTGTTCTACATAGCAACGGTCTGTTCTACATAGCAACGGTCTGTTCTACATAGCAACGGTCTGCTATACATAGCAACGGTCTGTTATACATAGCAACGGTCTGTTATACAGAAATAACAGACCACGGAAGCCGTGATTGACCAATCAGAATCGAGTATTCAACACAGCCGTGTTATAATTATTAATAATAATTCACTATCAGTAGCAGCATGGCTGACTTGGGTTATATTTGTGTGCTTCAGCCATGTCTCAGATCCAAGAGGTTTTTAGTGAACCTGAGAGAAGTCAGCGTTAAGAAAAGACGCCCATACCTGAAGTGACTCCGGCCCGAGGACCTTCACCCTCGGTGGGCCGAGACCAGCGGGCCGAGAAGGTCTGGTGGTGATATTGACCCAGGGTCCTGCAAGTATATAACAATATGTGGTCAAAGATCCTATCCAGAAACAACAAAGGCTGGAAGCATTTATATTTAAGTTTGACACAAAGCTGTGAATTCTGTGAAATGAAGATAGATAGATAGATAGATAGATAGATAGATAGATAGATAGATAGATAGATAGATAGATAGATAGATAGATAGATAGATAGATAGATAGATAGTAACTTTATTGATCCCGAGGGAAATTCAAGTTTCCAGCATCACAGTTCCATAGTGCAAACATATTAGTAAAAACGTCACAGGTAAGTAGTACACATATTAGTAAAAAAAGGTCACAGGTGAGTAGTACACATATTAGTAAAACGACACAAGTAGTAACAAGACACATGTAAGTAATACAGAGTATAAAACAAAATATGCAATGTGCAGAAGAACTGTTAAAAATGAATAAAAATGAATATAGTGCAGGGTAAAAAACAACTGAGATACAGGACTATTTAAAGAAAAAGTGAATGTAGTGCAGAAAGTGATATAGTGCTGGATAATAAAATATAGGAGAAACAGATATTAAGAAATGTCAGATATGGAATATAATGCAGGATATGAGCTGAGGTAGAGAAGTTTTTGTAGTGTGCAGAATTAAGGTTAAAGTGGCTCATGTGAAACACATCTTGGTTACATTATGACTTTACCTGTGGTGTTGCCGGCCTGATTATGGAGCACAAGTCGATACTGGTATGTAGTCCACGGACTGAGGGCCGATGAAGAGTCCAGGAAGGAGAGAGGGGGGGGGTCTGGTGGGAGATGACCCACTGTGGAGACTTGTTTGGTTCCAGTAACTCTGCGCTCAATCAGCCAACTGAACCCAACACAGGAAACAATGGAATCTATACACAAATAGGAGTTTCACAGAAGGACTGAAGTGAATGTATTTAATCATCTCTCACCGCTCCAGCGGTCCATTGCTCCGCTCCGGTGCACCCCAGGACAAGAGAACCGAGGTGGGGGTGTCGGAGTAAAGGTGAGGTGCAGGAACCCCTTCAGGAGGAGTCGGGGGGGTACGAAAGTCCTGAGACATCCCAGACAATGAGCAACCCACACTGGTGCACGCCTCCACCTGGATGTGGACAACAAGGTGATATGTATTGCTAGTGTTATCATTGTAAGTCTAGAAGTTTTCTTCAATGTCAGTAAATCAACAATTAATAGTGATAAGAACAGTTTAATAATAATGATTCATTCTGTTGTTATTTCTCAGTCAATAATCTCTAATTCTGACACCTTCAACTGCCACAGTTCAATAACTATTAAAGTGGAAACAACATGAAAAATAAAGGGGGCAGTGACATTTTGAAACTCAGTCATCTGTTTTTGCCAATAATATAAAAAAAATGTTTGGGACATTTTTGGAACTTTTTTTTTTTTTTTACATTTTTTGGACATTTTTCAGACATTTTTTTTTTTTTTTACATTTTGGACATTTGTTGGAATTTTTTTTTTTTTTTTACATTTTCCGGATATTTTTTAAAAAGTGTTTCGACATTATTAAATTTTTTTTAATTTATTTTTATTTTATTTTTTTTTTACATTTTTCGGACACTTCAATTTTGTTTTCGACATTATTGAATTTCTTTTTTTTTTTTTTTACATTTTTTGACATTGTCGAACTTCTTTTTTTTATTACATTTTTTGGACATTTTGGAAACCTCTGACCTAATTGAGGTCAGAGGTTTTTGACCTCAAATTTAATTGATAAAAAATATAGTTATTGTATATATTCATCATAACATAATCAGGGAGGAAAAGAGACTAACGTTTGTTTAATTAAGACACTACAACTGTATTTACATGTTTTTTAAATTGCATAGTATAATGTTGAATGTATCTCACTATATGGTACAGTATTGTATATTATATATATTATATATTATATTATATATTGTACCTGGAGGCTGTAGGTCTGGTATGGCGGTAGATGGAGGAAAGTGTAGCTTGTGGTGTTTCCTGGAATAGTGACTGATAGAGGGGATGGACTTGAATCTGAAGCTGCACTAAAGAAACCAGAAACGGGGCTGAGGAAGGACTCTTGTTTTAGAATATGTTCAGTACTGGAGCTGGATTCATGGTATTCTGGGTTTGGCAGTAAGAGACCGGGGCTTGGGTTTCCTCTGGCTGGTTCAGTGGGGGGGAATGAGATGGAAGCTTGGCTTGTATTGCTCACTGAGACTGAGCTGGGTTTGAAATGTAAAGAAGAGAGTGAGCTGGGGTAAAGATAGAGGGTATAATTGGTGATGATGCCATTTGGTTGGGAGGGAGGAACCCAGGTGATCGTTACACTTCGAGGGCCGAGCCCGGATACAGCTGCAGCCTCCACCGGTCCTGGACCTGGGGGGAAAGAGAAAGAAATGGATAAAGAGACAAGGAGAGGAAAAGGCAAGAGATAAATATAGTCTTATAAGAGAGTGAGAGAAAAGCGAGAGGGGGGGGGGGGGATTTGTTCGAAATAATTATTTGACAAGTAACATCAAGAATGACATCAGAAGGACAAAGAGTGATTCTGCCGTTTCTATCCAAGGGATTAACACAGAAACTCTCTTTCTCTCTCAGTTTCTCCGCCTGAGCAAACCAAGACGGGATTTATGGATTTATGAGAATCTGTGCATCCTTCAGAGGAGGAGTCAGGAGGTGACGTGTAGGCCAGGCCGGACTGCTGAGACACTGTGGTCCAGCAAATATATCACATAAACATGCATGCAAACACACACTGAGGTGGGGACAAGTCAGTGTTTACAAGTCACAAGTAAGTCTCAAGTCTTTGCACTCAAGTCCCAAGTCAAGACTTACATCACCACGTAATGCCATTTTCACAACAGAGTATTAATATATTAATTTTACAAATATCATGAATGCTTTTTAAAATTTGTATTTATTTGTTAAAACAAGTACGAATGAACGTCATCATAAAAAAAAAAGATCTGGTGACGTGTCGACTTGCTGGGAATGAATAGCAACGTTAGTCGATTCAGGAAATGAAGGGAAATTAATTGATTTGTGGCACACTTTTTAAATAACATACTTTTTCATCTTTGGGCTTTGGGGGAAGGCATCAAGTATTTTCAAGTCGAGAGGCTCAAGTCCAAATGAAGTCACGAGTCATTGGTGTTAAAGTCCAAATCAAGTTGCGAGTCATCAAATTTGTGACTCGAGTCACATGACTTGCTCTTTCTATACGTGATATACTTTACTTTAAGTTTGATGAAATAGTTTATAAGAAAAACTGAAGATTGCGGAGAACTTGTATTATTTCAGGTCAGGAGACCAAATTGTTTGTAAATGTATGATGAACAGATCCACAGCTGTGATCTCAGAGAGAGAGGAGATGTCTACTTTGGGTCTACTGTGTATTCATGTTCACTCTCATTCTCAATGCCTGGGAGTGTCTTAAAGTCTTATGTCCAGAAGGTGAAATGATCCTCACTAGTATTAGAAGTAGATGCACATCAGAAGGCCACATGCACACACATGATTTGCACGTCCATGCACGGATAAGAACCTACACAACACTAGTCTGAGGGATATTTCACTCCACGGTAGCTGATTTGAAGGTAATGCCCCTTCCCCCCCTCCTCCCCCAGCATTTACATCCCACTGTACTGCTCTATAATGGACACACACACAGATGCATGTCCGTATACGTAGACACACACACACACACACTCTTCCTGACACACACACACCCACAGTGATGCAGTATAGCAGTAATGGTTGCTGTGTGAAGGGCAAGCAGATCAAGGTGACTGAGCGGACTGAGGGAGCGTGCTGCGTCGCTAAGTGCTACCGCTAACCGCTAACGGCTTTCCCAGATGGCGGTGTGTGTGTGTGTGTGTGTGTGTGTGTGTGTGTGTGTGTGTGTGTGTGTAAGAGACAGAGAGAGAGGGTGAAAGAAGATGAGCGGTTGAGAGTATGCGTGCATGACTGTGTTGGTGAGAGATAAAGTGTGCAAGCATGTATATGTGTATGTCAGCATGCGTGCACATAAGACAGCGGTTGTGTAGTATTGTGTATTTTGTAGACTACTAACTGAGAGGTTTCACTTCATTCAGACTGAGAGGCCGACTAACACTCAGTGTTTGGCCCAGGATGCTCCAGGTCTCCTAAAAGTTTAAAATGTAGTATTAATTAGTATAATGATGTCACAATTCAAATGTTTTGCCTCATACTTAATTTGGATACTATGATTATCTTTTTTCAGTGTGTCTGTTTTAATGTTTTAAATAGCCTGAGTTTGCTGGTATATTTAGCAAACAACAAGTAATATTTTACTACTAATACATATGTGGTACAAAAAAACAACAACAAAGGAAAGCAGGAAAACCCTTTAAAAAAGTTGAAATCTTTCAGAAAATCTTGTTGGTGAATTTACTGATGATTTATAAAAGCAACTATGTATTTACTAGGGGGGGGGGGTGGGGGGGTAACGATACATCAATCTGGATTAATATATCGATTCAATGATAAACGATCCAATATCATCGATGCAAAGTGAAAACATGGATGCATATCATCTGTAAGGCATGGCATGTCTATTTCACACTTTCCGTCCAAGCACATCTCCCTCCAACAGAGCACAGGAATAATACGGTCAAATCATATTTTGGTTTCTTTTTGTCAGGTTATAAATGTAAATGATTGTGTTGAATAGTCATATGATATTGTCTTATATCGATTGTAGGCCCCTGAATTGAATAAAATGAAAATCATAGACATTGTGATATCAACAAATATCGTTGTCCCAATAATCAATATAATATTGTATCGTGATGAAACTTGTGATTTACACCCCTAGTATACTGATAAATTACGCAACATTAAAAAAAACCTGGCAGAGTTTGACCATGTGTGCGCACACACACACACACACACACACACACACACACACACACACACACACACACACACACACACACACACACACACACACAATATAATGTACAGTCGGACACAGAGAGAGGAACATCACAAGTAAAGATTCAAAGATACATTTGTCCCACCAACAACCCGTCTTTCTCTCCATCTTCATCTGTCCTCCTGTCTGTCTGTCCTCCTGTCTGTCTGTCCTCCTGTCTGTCCTCCTGTCTGTCTGTCTCTTCCTTCTTCTCTTTTCCTTTCTCTGACCCCTTCCTTCCTTCCCCTCTCCCCCACCACCTCTCTCTCATTTTCTTCTGTCTCTCTCTGTTACTCGTGCTTTGTGTCTCCGTCTCTCTCTCTCTCTCTCTCTCTCTCTCTCTCTCTCTCTCTCTCTCTCTCTCTCTCTCTCTCTCTCTCCCTGCTAAATAAACAATGCAGAGAGTTGACCTTTTGGGTTAACAGGTTTTTATGCTAGCTCTACTCAGCACTCACACTGATTCAATTACCAGCAAAGGTCCGCTGAACCCCCCGAATAACCAAGGAGCCCGTCTCCCCGTCTCCCCGTCTCCCGTCTCCCCGTCTGCCTCGCTGCCTCCTCGTCCGTCTCTGCGGAGAGTTGAGGTGTCTCTCTACCTGTTTTTCTAATTAGACATTCTGCATCCTTCCGTCTATTTGACTATATTCTTATCTGCCTTGCTGAATTTCTGTCTGATCAAAATGTTCCAACACACATGAAAACTCCCCCACGGGTAAGAGATGCACCGAAAAGAAAGTCCTCAAGTGCAAAAACACAATCCAGTCACCTTGATCCAGCTCCCGTCAACCACCCAAAATAACCCTCGTTGTCCCCCCCCATTCCTCCCTCATTCCCTCCCCTCCCCCCCCCCCCCCCCCCCCCCTCCCTCTAAGTGTTGAGTGTTATTTAGGCTTTACTGGCGCGTGTAAAATTCTGCAATTTGAAGGGCTGTTAAGTTTTTCAATTGAAATTTTCATTTAAGATGCAGGTGATGCTTTTTCCCTTTTTTTATTTTACTGACGCTTTACTGCTCTCTGGATAGGAGGGAACGAGTGTTGAGGGAATGCGTAGCAACCTCTCTCTCTCTCTCTCTCTCTCTCTCTCTCTCTCTCTCTCTCTCTCTCTGGTTTCCTCACTCCTTTTCTCTCCTCTCCTTCCTGCTCAACTCTTCTGTTTTTCCATCTCTCATCCTCCCTTTCCCAACTGCTCTTCTTTTCCCTCATCTCCTACTCACCTTTTGTCTCCCCCCCCCCCCTACCTCTCCGACCTCTTCATTCCCCATGCCTTTTCCTCTTTCTTTCCCCCCTCCCTTCATCCCTCCCTCCACACCTCCCACCGTTACTCCTCCTCTCTCCAGTAAAACACAGTAGCAGAAGGCTAAAACAGGAGCGCGGGGCCGCCAAGCCTTAAATCACATTTATAAGGATTTGGTTAGCATAGTAATAACACAATCAACTGACAAGGGCTGGGAGGGGGGGGGGGGGAGTGTGTGTGTGTGTGTGTGTGTGTGTGTGTGTGTGTGTGTGTACTTGTATGTATGTATGTGTAGGTAAGGGCCCGTGTAGATGTTAAGTGTGTACATCTGTGTGTATCCATGTGAAGAGAAGAGGAAGGGTATTATTTTTAGCTTCGCACAGGGTGCTGTGTGTGCAAGTGTGTGTGCATGTGTGTGTGCATGTGTGTGTGCATGTGTGTGTGCATGTGTGTGTATATGTGTGTGTGTTTGCGGGTGACTGGGCTTTTGAAGGTGAGTCGAGGCTCCTAGGAGTCATAATGAGGACAAACGCTGAGCTTTACTGTAATCAAGATGCTTACGACACGGTGTCAAAACGTGACGAGCAATACGGAGAGAATTTACATTGCATTTCATATCTGTACTTTTTCCTACAGATTATTTAACGTCGTTGCTGCTTCAGGAGACACTGAAGAGGATGAAGAGAGGATGATGCACGGCCAAGGTCACGAGCTTGATCTGTATCCATAACATCACCAGTATATGAGATGTACATTAGCCTTTAAGTAACTACGACCATCACCATACCTCAAATGTCAATCATTCAACATTTTCAATATCCTTTTCAGACTAACTGGAGAGATTTACTTAATTCCAACCACAGAAGGTAACCTTCTGATGTAGGATGTATAAAAAAGTAACATATGGCTTTCAAAATATAATGTGGAAATATGCTGGTGTGTCAAAATATTCAAATCAGTGGGAACTGATTGGATTTAGTAGGGAACCCTACCTCACTATAAAGAAGTGATAAAAATATTACAAAAGCCAAGTGAATCACATTTTTTATTTACAGAAATGTATATTTAGTGTCAATCGATTAAAATATTTAATCGCGATCAATTGCATGATTGTTCATAGTTAATCATGATTAATCGCAAATTAATCACATATTTATCAGTTCAAAATGTACCTTAAAGGGAGATTTCTCAGGTATTTATACTCTTATCAACATGGGAGTGGACAAATATGCTGCTTTATGCAAATGTATGTATATATTTATTATTAGAAATCAATTCAATTTGAGGTCAAAAACCTCTGACCTCAATTAGGTCAGAGGTTTCCAAAATGTCCAAAAAATGTAATTAAAAAAACAAGTTCGACAATGTCAAAAAATGTAAAAAAAAAAAAAAAAAAAAAAAAAATTGATAATGTCGAAAACAAAATTGAAAAGTGTCCGAAAAATTTAAAAAAAAAAAAAAAAAAAAAAAAAAAAAAAAAAAAAATTGAGTAATATCGAAACACTTTTTAAAAAATATCCGGAAAATGTAAAAAAAAAAAAAAAAAAAAAAAAAATTCCAAAAAATGTCCAAAATGTAAAAAAAGAAAAAATGTCTGAAAAATGTCCAAAAAATGTAAGAAAAAAAAAAAGTCCCAAAAATGTCCCAAAAAAAGTCTGACAAATGTCAATTTTTTTTAAAAAAAAGTCTGAAAAATGTCCGAAAAATGTTAAAAAAAAAAAAAAAAGTTGGAATAATGTCATATGTTTTTTGGAAAAATGTCAAAAACAAGTAAAAAAAAAAAAAAAAAGTCTGAAAAATTAAAAAAAAATTAAAAAAAAAAAAAAAAAAAGTTTGAAAAATGTCAAAAAATTTCGGAAAATGTCAGAGAAAAAAAAAAATTCCCCAAAAAAGTCTGAAAAAAAAAAGAAATTAAAAAAAAAATGCCAAGAAAAATATTGAAATTTAGTGTAAATTTGGAGCGTTATTTAACCTCCTTCGCAACAAGCTAGTATGACATGATTGGTACCGATGGATTCATCAGGTTTTCTAGTTTCATATGATACCAGTATCTTCACTCTAGCTCTAAAACTGAGCCGCTACAACCTCCGAAAGATCGATTGCGTTAATGCGTTAAAGAAATTAGTGGCGTTAAAACAAATTTGCGTTATTATCGTGTTAAAGCTGCAGTGGGTGGAAATGGAGCAAATATGATTATGGTTATTATCTTGTTAACTTTGAATATTAATATTATTTTATTATTATTAATATTTTCCCATTGATTCTGACAGTATATCTAAAAGAGCAACGTGTAAATACATGCTCAGGTAATGACCATATAATAGTGTACTGTAAAATATTCTGGTTATCTCTTGATATGCAAAATAACAATGGGATTATGCTCACATTACTTCAACATTTCCTCGGGACAGCTAACAGCTAACTGAACAGAATACTGGGGAATAAGGTAGGTTATTATTAATTTATTAATGCAGTCACTCATTCATTAAATAACATGAATTCTTTGTGTTCTGTCATTACCTCCAACCTCATTTCTGTCGCATTTTTCCTCCTTCACACTTCTTCTCTCTCTCTCTCTTTCTGCTTTAAGTTCAATTTAGTGCTTCTTTAATGTTCTCTGTGTCACACACACACACACACACACACACACACACACACACACTCACACACACACACACACACACACACACACACACACACACATACTTTCTAAGACTGCTTGGCTAAGATCATTTTGTCAAAACGGTGCTTTATTCATACTCCCTATAACACTCTATAACACGCATACACACGTCTCCTCACACACACGTGCACACACATCCACCCACACACACACACACACACACACACACACACACACACACTCTCTCTTAGATCACTTAGCTGGTGTGAACATGGGAGTAGACAGAGGAAAGGGAGCTGTCCAACACGGCTAGAGTTTATGTTCACAGGAGCCGTCTGTCTGTTCTGCAGCGGCAGGAATTCATAGGGACCAAATTACATTAAAAAGATGGATATAAAACTTTAATGGAATGATAAAAAGGAAAGGAGGAAGCGTGGGTCTCTCTTTTTCTCTGTTCTGTCATTAGCCTTCTCTTTTCTTCTCTTCCTCTTTTTTTTCTCCTCAATTCCTCATTTTACCTTCTTGCTCTCTCCATTTTTCTTTCCTCACTTTTTGCTCTCCTTTCTCTTACATCCTCTCACCTCCTCTCTCTCGTAAATACTTAAAGGCTAGTCCGTCAAATAGAGGAGGTGAAACCCACTCCGTCTTTCTTTCTGTCTTTTCATGTTTGAGCACAAAGAGTGAGAAAGGAAGAGGTATGACAAGAAGGAGGAAAAAGAGAAATATATATGAAAAAGAACGAAGGAGAGATTAAAAAAAAAACACAACGAAGGGATCAAAGTAATGAGGTGAAAACATCCATATTGTTAATGAGGGTCCAGGTCAACATACAGTTTAGTATTTACAGTTCAGTAAGTGGAAACCTTGTAAGGTTACAGCTCACATCTACAAACACAGATGAGGTTAGGGGGGACTCTTCCAAAAGGACTGCACTACAAAAAATGTATATTAGGATCTACTGTAAATGTCACTTGAGCATGTGTATGAATGCTTGTACGAGTTTACAGTATTCACTCTTTCGTAAGAGTGAATACTGTACGTATGATCTAATAATTATTGGCCTTAACGATACATGAAATCATACAGAATGAAATGTAAAGTGCTTGCTAAGGTTGTCATTCTTTGAGGCATGTGTGAGAGGAGATTAGGAGGAGAATGCAGACGTCCTGTCACTGCCGAGAGGACGAGAGGACGGGTTTATGGGGACAAATTACACATCAATGTTACAAAAACCCAATCTGGTGGCACTTGGCTTTCTCCCATCATGGGTTTAAATCCCTTCTTATTAAAAGCTTCCATACCTATCATGCATTCTATTATTATGTTAAAAGATTTTTTTCTATGCATACTTTAAAATGTCTGGATGATAGTATGTGTGCTCTATACGTCCATGACTGAATGTAAGACTCAACTGTAAGGTGTGACATTTAATTGAGAGTAATTTATTAATTTAAGGAGCTGTGAAAAAGGATAAATGTGTATAAAAGACTGACATCATGTAGAGCAGAGAGGAAAACAGACTCATCCGTTCCACATGTACTCACACAATATATAATTATTTCTCATAAGGGCTCATTAGTTGAACTGGGTTAAGTAACATACCAATGTTTTGTGTTTTTTATGTTTTATAATAAAGCACAAAAATAAATCAGTGCTTTTAGACTATTTAATATTGATTCATGCTGACAGACTTGTTAGTCTGTCTTTTTTTGTAGACTTTTTCAACCCCACCAGTCCAGTTAAACAGAGATGGACGTCAGTACCATAAAAAAGAAAGAAGAGGTTTGTACACATTTTATTTCTTTGCTTAAACTGTCAGAGTGTCAGTCTCTGTGCATGTTTGTGTATTTGGGGATGAGTTTGTCTACATGAAACTTCATTATTATGTGTTATGTGCTGGTGAGCATGAGGAGGTGTGTGATTGATACGGAGGACATGGAGGCGTGTGTGTATGACACATGTTCTCAGTGTGTGTGTGTGTGTGTGTGTGTGTGTGTGTGTGTGTGTGTGTGTGTGTGTGTGTGAACGATGAGGCACAGTGTGACCGAATGGACACATCTATCTATTACTGTCCACACACACATAAACAGAGACAGAGATACGCACACATTTTCACTCTCACATGAAAAAACACAAATATTTTCCACATTATTTATAATTGTTGAGTACGTGGAAAAAAGATGTAAAAAAAAGCTCAGTCTGTTTGTGTGTGTTTGTGTGTTTGCTCAGCTCCGTCTCCTAAAAATGACGTTCCCATACAACTAGACTGAATTCTCTATTACGTTTGGAAGGAAACATATTTTGTTGCTGATTACGTTTGTCTTTGAGGTGTCACAAATATCTTTGTGAGTTTGCGGACGGCCGCAGCGAGCGACGTAGTACAACCAGCGATACGCAGAGCGGGTGACGTAGTATATCGAGTGACCGTTAATGAAAGTTACGTGGAATATTGGTTGTGTCTAGAAGGTAACCCGCAAATTGCAAAAGCTCTTGCGAGACT
>CAKAOJ020000128.1:752500-757500 GCA_916701645.2 Sebastolobus alascanus
TCTCTCTCACCTTATCACAGGTTTCTGAGGGGACGTCCTCATCTGCAGGCTGTAACGGAGCGGACCTGGTGCGTTGGAGTGGACAGGGACGGACCAGGACACATTCAGACTGGAACTAGTTGCTCGGGCCGATCTCGGAGGAGACAAACCGTCCGGGGCTGTGGAGAGAGAGAGAGAGAGAGAGAGAGAGAGAGAGAGAGAGAGAGAGAGAGAGAGAGAGAGAGAGAGAGAGACAAGAGGGTGAGAGGGAGACAGGAAGAAGGAGCAGGTGATGAAGGAAGGATGGAGGTGGTGGAAAAGAGATGGAGGGATAAAATGAGGACAGTTGAGGATTAAAGACGGCAAGAAAAAAAGAAAGAATAACAGAAAAAATAGATTATAAAAGTTCATCCATCCATTATCTGTAACCGCTTATCCTATTCACACATAGAGACAGACAACCATTCACACTCACATTCACACCTACGGGACATTTAGAGTCAACAGTTAACCTGCATGTCTTTGGACTGTGGGGGTTTGAACCTGTGACCCTCTAGCTGTGAGTTGACAGTGCTAACCACTGCACTATAAAAGTTATATTAATGTAAAATTGACATTAATCTCATTGATCAACTGCATCTTAAACGAATGACACCTGCCCTCCATCTAGTAATGGCTCTGCGTCGAGTGGAGTATAGAAAGAAGAGATGATTGAGGAAAGAGGAGACAGGAGTGAAGAGAGAGAAAGGGGAGAACAAAAGAGGAAAAAAAACATAACAGCAAAAAAAAAAAATATTCCTTGAAGGAGGCTGAGAGTGCCACAAAGAGCCGGCAGATTTACGGATATACAACCACTACAATGACTCTCTCTCTCTCTCGCTTTCCCACCCCCCCCCCCCCACACACACACACACACACACATATACACACACACACACACACAGCGTTATGACCCCGCTCTCTCAACAGTAACCCTCTCTTCCAGCTGAGCGTTGATAGCGTAGTGCTAGTGTTGTAAAATCAGTAAAAACATCTTGATTCAGTATGATAGCCGTGCTCTTAACAGAAACAGAGAAGATGGGAGGAAAGACAGAATAAGAAAGAGATAAGGACAACAAATAGAAGGAGGAAATGAGAGTGACTGTAGTGTTGACTATGCGAAATAAGAGCAGGTCCTCCGATGTATAAAGTGACCCTTCAATCAAACACACCGCTCTCTTTCCACTACAACAACACTGATTGCTGAAGACATCTTATCCTAAAGATGGCTGTTATAAACACACATGCACGCACGCACGCACGCACACACACAGTATGTGGAAAAAAGCCTCAAAATGCTCTTTGAACACTGGTTCAGAATAATATTAGCGGTGGTTCACCAACTTTATTCTAACCTCAAATTCACATTTATTATCTTAGTGGATACGCAGAAACACACATTTAAATTGCACGACACATGCACTCTATTTTGCACCAAAGTGTGTGTGTGTGTGTCTGTCTGTCAATGTGCATTTTTGTTAAAGGCCCACATGTGACTGTTTTGTCACTATCTTTATAACCAATTAGTCTCTTCCTCTCTCTTTTTCTGCATTAGTGTCTGTGTGTTTGTAAGTTGTCGGGTCTAAAGAGTCACTGACTCATTTCTTATCAACCTGTTTTAAAGACGGATAGTTTGGACAACCAACAAAAAACACTGCATCACTTCATCCTACAAGACTTGTGTGTAAAATTGTCCTTATTAGCAAATTAATTCTTGAGTTATGGCCAAAAACGTGTTTTGTGAGGTCAAAGTGACCTTTGACCTCCAAAATCTAATCAGTTCATCCTCTAGTCCGAGCAGACTTTTGTGCCACATTTGAAGAAATTCGCTCAAGGTGTTCCTGATATATCACGAGAATGGGACGGGCGTGAGGTCAAAGTGACCTTGACCTTTGACCTCCAAAATCTAATCAGTTCATCCTCGAGTCCAAAACATAACGTCTCCGGAAGACACCGCTGTCACCGCCGTGAAGACATGAAGACGAATTAACCGCAATGGATGAAAAAGAAACAAAAGAAGGAGGACGCAGCTTTAAGTGTCGACTACATTCAGTATTTATATCATGTTCAGTTCAGTTTCTTATCAGTTTCATATTTGTATTGTACTGACATGAGAACGGATCAATAAAATAATCCATAATTTAATTCTAATTAATAAAATCTTTCCAATGCTCATCCCAGTTTCTACTTTTTAATAAAGAAGACTCTAAAGGTAGATCAGCAACATTGTCATTCACTGAGTGTGCGTGTATGTGTGCTTCTTGAAACACGTTGATTTCTGCCTCTCTGACACACACGCGCACACACACACACACACACACACACGCACACACACACACACACACACACACACGCACAAAACGCATAGATCACAGAGACACACAGCGCTGGTGAGCCTGTGTCTCTCTCATGCTGTGTTAGCAGGTACAATATCAGAGGTGTCACTAATGGTTTTAAACTATGCACTTTTATGTTCACTTCTCTCTCTCTCTGCTCTCCTCCTCCTCTGCTCTTCTGTCTCTTGCTCCGCTATCTTCTCTCTGTTCTTTCATAGAACAAGGACGCATCAAGACAGTTTGCCTTAAAGAAGTCTAAAGAGATGCCAGAGGCACAGAAGGTAGAAAGAGAGATAGAAAGAGAGGAAACGTCTGCTATTTAAAATTTATACTTTCTTATGCCTTTGTTTTGAACTTGAACAGTAGAACTTTCCCAAGTCTGTCTGTTGTTGTTCTCTGACTGAGACATGGGTGTGTGTGTGTGTGTGTGTGTGTGTGTGTGTGTGTGTGTGTGTGTGTGTGTGTGTGTGTGTGTGTATTCAACACGTTTGTTAACATAGCTAAAGTGGTAACATGTGTGTCTATAGGTGTGTGTGTGTGTGTGTGTGTGTGTGTTGCTGCCTGGTTACCATTATCTCCAGACTGCTCTGATCAGCTTTGACATTTATCAGTATGCACAATCAGCCTCTATTCTACACAAGTACACACACACACACACACACAAACACACACACACACACACACACACGCACACACACACACGCACACAACAAACGCTGTGTAAATCAGAAATATGTGTTCAGACCATTAAGTAAAGTCAAGGATGCGTGTGTGTGTGTGTGTGTGTGTGTGTGTGTGTGTGTGTGTGTGTGTGTGCGTTTGTCACCGCTACTCACTGAATAATTGTTTTTCTTTATTTCTTTTGCAAAGCGAGCTATAAAAACGAACCTTTCCAGTTCATAAGAATAACAATTAAAATCACAGTAATGAGACAGAACTATTACAATGGTTCACGGCTTGTGTGTCAGAGTTACAAACAAAGTCACAATTATAGACATTTAAAGCAGATCATACACAATTTAGTGGAGGACAATGGAGGCCATAACCGTACTATCATACTCAGTTATTTATAAGTATGTATCTGATCGTGAGTGTGCAGAATTAAGCTTTGTCTCAATTCAGATACTTCCATTAGTACACTTCCATGTAGTATACTACGCACTCTATGTACTTACATGCATAGTGCGTGAATTTTGAAAAGGGTAGTGTTATATCAAATCACACACACCGTATCACCAGTAGTTCAATTCAGACGGATAAATTTACCCATTAATGGCTTCTATCAGACTACAGTATGCTGGTACTTAGTGAAATACTTCAATTTGTATAGTTTTGTGTTCGCTGTTTTGATCGCAACCGCTGCAGCTTCCTCACGCGCCATTTTCACAAGTTTTAAATAGTTCGGTGGCTTCTCCCCTTCTGCTACGAAGCAATGATGGCGACCGTTAAGGGTGAGAAGTGTCCAGCGATCCACACGCAACGTTTTGACCGTTTCGGGTACAAGATCCGGGTACTCAGAGTGAACTGCAGTGTGAACGCACTTCTGCACTCAAATTATCGTACGTAAGTACGGAGTTACGCACATTGAGACACAGCATCAGATTTTCTAGTGAAGATCCAGTTTGTAAGGTGTAGTCTGATGATGGGAGGAGAACCTTTACTGTATCTGTGTACCTGCTGGGGGAGTAGTAACACTGAGTGGAAGGCTCTCAACACATCCCAGTGTGTTACATCCTCTGATCCAGACGCTGTAGTTGGTGAACGGCTGTAGCTCGGGCACAGACAACCAGCTGCCTGCTGCCGTACTTCCATCCAACACACCATCACCATCTGAGAGACAGAGAGAGTCACACAGAGAGAGACATGTAAAGTCTGGAGGAGGGAGAACGTTAACGTTGTTTTCATGGCACATTTATTGATTAGAGTCATTAGTGTGATGGCCTAAAAAAGCGTATGATAAAAGATAATTCAACAACAGAGGGAGAGTTGAAGAGACTGAGATTAACTGAGAGTGATCAAAAGAGAGAGGTCTCCATATCGAGGTTATGCAACGATAGTCAAAGAAAAAGGATCAGAAAATTACAACATGCAAGCCTATCCAATATATTTAGATGGACACATGCACGCACGCACACACCCAAACACACATCAGTTGTGTGTGTGAGCTGATGAAGGCAGTGTGTATCAAAGAATCAAGGGGGTTGTGGGTAACTAGAGCGAAACACCATCTCTCTCTCTCTTTCTTCCACACCTCTTCCATCCTTCTCTCCACTCATTTTAATCCGTCTCTTCCTCTGTGAGGAGCAGATCAAAGTCTCGGACTCTGTGTGTGTGTGTGTGTGTGTGTGTGTGTGTGTAATATGTGTGGGTTAAAGGATGATTGTGTGTTCTGCTGTTTCCTCATGCTCTTCCTGTTCTCATCTTGTTCAATTTTCTTCCTCTCCTTTTCTTCCCATGTCCAGTCCTCCTCTTCTATTCTGTCGGTCTCATCCGCTGTCGTGTTGCTCTTCATCTCTTACGTTGTTTCTACTTGCAGTATTTTCTAATACATCTATGGAAATATGAGCTTCTCATCTCTCCTCTCTCTGTATACTATTGTTTACCAATACTCCTCTTTGTTCTTCCATCTTCATACCACTGTTTTGC
>CAKAOJ020000128.1:765000-935000 GCA_916701645.2 Sebastolobus alascanus
GATAAAGACCCTCAAAAGGACAGTAGTGCTGGAGCGAACACACACACACACACACACACACACACACACACACACACACACACACACACACACACAAATGTGGGTGCAAATAGGTGAGCACTCATCCACAGACACACACATCGACTCTCCCCACCGGCACACACACTAAGATGGGAACTCACACGTGTCCACACACACACACACGTGCACAATAATTACATTACATTACTTCCACCTAATAAAAAAAAATGAAACAGTACGGCGCCAAATGTGCTTTTCCTTAATAAAAATGCATACAGGGGGCTCAAAAGATCAGTGCTAAGAACTAAGAGTCTATTCTGCTTTAATCATGTGTGGGTTTTATTATTGCTCAATACAGAGATACACACCTATCAGGGAAATGAAGACACAAAAACCCCACGGACGCCAACTACATCTGGGAAGCTCTTAATGTGGCCAATCACATGCGTGTGAGAGTGTGTGTGCGTGTGTGTGTGTGTGTGTGTGCGGACGTCTGTGTGTGAATAAGCCCGTATCAGTATAGGTTGTAATAAAGACAGGTTGGGAAATGAAGCAGCGAATGCATAACAGGCTTATTTCCCCTCTTTGTCTGCGTGTTGCCCCGACCTAATCCCCGAGAGGATTATCCCCCACAAATCCCTGCGGAATTGGGGAGAAGGGGGGAGAGAGAGACACAGAATCTCTCTCCTCTGGAACCCATCACCATCATCATCGTCATTGTTGCCCTCCATTTATGGAAAAAAAAAGAAGCACTGAGCCCTTCTTTAAGCAAAAAATTAAAGCTTTTTAAGCATGAGATAATCGGGTAATCATGATTAAGTGTCTCCTTGTTATAAATTTCTGTCATCAGATGAGAAAAGCTTTAAGTAATTTATCCGGGGCTAATATGCACACACATCACATGGTTTATGGTGCGAAATGCACTCGTGTGGCATTAAGCGTAAAACACACACGATTCGCATTACACACACACACGCATTATGGAATTACACATACTTTAACGAGCATGGCAGTAACATTTGGTAATATGTGGCGGTGCGTTGTGTGTTAAGAGACTGAGAAACGGGGGGGAAATCCTCACATGGTTTTTAATCACTCAATTCATTTGGTTTCATAACGTGCATTTGTTAATATAGTTTGTGTTTTATTTGTAAAAAATACAATATTTTCAGTGTACCATGTGGTAGAATGTGTTGAAACTACTGTGTTTTAGTTATTTGACAGTGTATTGAACGATGCACCTTTAAGAGTTTTATTAAGACACAAGGACATCTGTTTGCTTGATGTAAGTGATTATGATAATTATACTGAGTATTTCATAATAATGTGTTTCATTGCCTTTTTTAAGTTCTTTTTGGGGCATTGTGTGTCTTCATTATAGACAGTGGAGTGATGACAGGAAATGAGGGAGAGAAAGATGCAACAACGGTCCAAAGCCGGACCCGAACCGGGCAGTTTAACCCAGAAGATATATATATATATATATATATATATATATATATATATATATATATATATATATATATATATATATATATATATATATATATAAGTTATAAGGGTGCTCCATGTTTTATTGTCTTTTTAAAAATATGTACTTTGTGCTTCTATTTAATATATAAATTAGTTCTATAGTATAGTTGTGTTCTGTTCTCTGGTTTATATTTTTCTATTACATTTCTTGGTTAATGTTTGCAGTGAAGACAATAGTATACTGTAGATTCTTGATTGCTATACAAATATATATATATATATATTCAAATATATGTTAAAAAAAAAACAGGTGTGGATTTTGAAGAAGATGTGACCCGGAGCAAGCAGTTGTTTTTTTACTGTTTAGTTCTGTTTACAATATTTCTGCAGGAAACAGACGAGTTTTATTCTAAAATCTGAGGTGTTTTTAAGACACCTGCTCTCCTGTATTGACAACTAGAATTAAAATATGGCACATTGTGGATTAGAATCAAGGCTATAAATAATAGTTGATGTAATAGCTGTACTTCAGATAGAAGTATACTGATTGATGATACATCACTCCCAACGCTTTCTCACTGAAACACATTCGGATTTTTATTTATTCATTGTAATTCTAAAACTATTGTGCAGGAAACTCTTCTGTCGACAACGCTGAGTCTCTGCACTCTAAAACATCTGCTCACGGAAAATAACTTTTTTTTATAATCTAGACGGTTCCAAGCCAGTAGCAGGATTTTCAAATTCCAATATACATGAAATACATGGTGTCCAGCTCTGTGCAATGGATTTTAATTGTCTGTAAGTGAATTAGATGAAGGTAAGAATAATAGAGAGAGAAGGGCAGTCACTGTGAGTCTATGTGCTTCCAGCCTGCAGTTCTCTATTCAGTCAAAAGGGAGCACTTTTCATCCACTTAAAGGAGCTCGGTGAAGCACTCCCGGTCTCTGGATGTTCTCTCTCTCTCTCCCCCGTCTTTGTCTCTTTCCCCGGTCTCTCTGAATCCTTTATGGCCTCTTCTTTTGGTTTCTCTTCCTGTTTTTTCCTTTTCCCTAACTGTTTTATCTCTATCTCTTGCACACTCATCTGTTTCCCCTCGCACAAAGTGAAACATTCACCTGGTTCATTATCACATGTACAATTATACAGGTCTTCATATCTGTGATAGTCTGGTAAAAACTGACACCGTCTTTCAACTCACTTTTAAAACCAACTTAAAACGTCTGTTAAAAGCTGCTCAGCTCTGAACTCACTGATCTCTATTCCAACTCCATGGTCTTCATGACTTGCTTTTACTTGACAAGCATACTTTGTGATGTGCTATTGTGTGTAGCTGTGTATTGTGCGTTTTGTATGTTCTTTCTTGTATGACTTTAATATGTTTCTTTGTCTTGACTACAGATGTGAATTAGCTTAAAGCTATAATCTGGTACAGTGCATCAAATGGTGACATTTATGTTTAAACTGTACATGGTCCCTTTTAAATAAAAATAAATAAAATAAATAAACTAATGTTATCCTCATCAGGATTCTCCTCTTCTACATATTTTATCTCTAAAGTTCAGATCACTTTCTTGTATCTAAGAAAATGCCATTAAAAATCTATTTATAAATATAAATTATATAATGGATTGAAAGCTTGTGTGTGTTTGCGTGTATTTAGTTAAAATTTGACATCATTTTAAATGTCACTGTTAATAAATGTTTATGTATATTTGAATGAGTCTCAGATTCACCGTTGGGAGTATCGGGAGGTGTCCAGCTGACGTTGAGTGCATGTGGGGACAGAGGACTGACCAGCGGTGCAGGGACGTTCTCCGGCGTGCTCTCCTCAGTCTGAGCCTGGCTGCGGGGGCTTAAAGTGCATCCACCTCCCGTGCACGCCTGACGTGCACACACACACACACACACACACACACACACATTAATGTGTTTATCAATCTGGTGATGCAAATCAAAGAAAGATGAAAGAGTAAAGGGACTCACAGAGACGGTGATGGTGTAATCTGTTCCAGGAGTCAGGTCGCGGAGTGTGTGGTCTTCAGAAAGTTCTGAGCTGTTATAGGCCAACACCGGCGCTGATCCGTCATGTGACAGGAAGATGGAATAGAACTCCAAAGCACCATTTATCTGAGAGGGACGTGACCACCTGGAGAGATAGAAATAACAAAATACATTTACTCTACTGCTGTACTGAAGTTCAGATCTCAGTGAGCAGCACTTCACTTTAATATCCGTACATGGTCCCTTTTAAATCAAAATAAATAAATCTAAATAAATCCCTTTGTATTTTCTGAGACCTTTTTTGTGAGACACCTTTACTGCATTTCAAAGGGAAATATTTTACTTTTTATTCCACTATATTTATCATATAGCTGACGTGTCAAGTTAATTTACAGATCAAAAATAAGGCTGAATCTTTTTTAGTAACAAAATTCCTCTGAAGAGAGCAAAACTACAAATATATATGAGCAAGTTTTTCCTGCCCGATAGAGTATGCATATCTACTATAGAATTATATTGTTGGATAACTATTAGAAACACATAAAAGAGCCACATCAGTACTTCGGTTAATATATTTCTCCACTGTGATGCACAAGATGTAGTTCAAGTGTTGAATAGTAAGGATAACTTTTAATTTGTGGCTTATATTACCATAGAAATATTACAATACACATTTAAACATTTTTACATGTATTTATATACTAATATATAATTAAAAAATAACTGTCATCCTTTTTGAACACGGACGGCTGCTGTTAAATATACTCTATATTAACATGTTGCCAGAACTGCTTGACTTTCATTGGTTGCACTTATCAACTGACTTTGCTTAATATTATATTATTTATATAAGATTGTGTGTATATATTGGTGGTTAAAATTAGATTAAAATAAAGTGAAACAGAGACAGAGCAAAAATGTAAGTGTCCTTTTGTCCTGTGACTACACCAGATTGCTCTGGTTGTGTATCTGCGTGTGTGCGCACACTCACACATATGTGTGTGCTTTTATCAGTGTTTTTCTTTCTGCAAATCGATGGAAACACAATGCAGAGAGTTAAGGTTTCCTAGGCACGACACACAAGCGCGTCTACTGTGCACAGTTTCCTTTGTCAGATAGAGGTGTCTCCTTTTCTATATTTAGAACAGGAAGGTCATCCCCAACAGAGAGAGAGAGAGAGAGGACAAGAGACGGCATTTATAAATAGAAACATGTATCCATTACAATATGTGAAAGAGAGCAATATGGAGCTAATGTTAGCTATACATACAAAAGAACAATATTCAGATCTAAACTGTCTGCTTCATTAATACTAAACTATGATTGTTTTTATGTATTCTAATAAAGGATTGTAGGAGCTGCTGAATGTGTCCTGATGATCAACATCTATCTGTCCTTTTAAATGGGATGTGATTTGTGCCTTTTGATGATGTTGGAGAGATATTCAAGCTATGATAGAATAATGTAATATAAAAAGTTGTGAGAAAATTAGAGGTCAATTCTAATATTTCTAAGAGAGCAGGGTTGTTGATTTCATTTCATCCTAACTTTGTAAAATACAGTGCTGCATTAATTCTGTAAAACACAAACGTGTAAATATTTACATACTGTGTGTTTTTTTAAATGATGATGTATTGATGCACTTTTCACCTCATACAAAATATCCAAAGTATCTGAAAATTTTTCTAAGACTTTGAAAATAACACAAGTAAATAATTCCTTAATAAAGGAGCATTAAAATATTTTTTTATAAATAGTTCCGCAATTCTTACAAATCCCTGAGAGAAACCCGGCCCTCCTGGTAGGATCGCAGAGGGAGGCCATTTTAAAAAGTGATGGATTCCTTTCTTGGTTTCCTCCCATTAAAAGCCAGTTTTTGAATGACTGATGAGTGTGTGTTAGCACACAATTAGCCACTGTGGCTAATCTATCACATTTATTATAAGATTTATATGCTGTCGATTGGCGGTGTGATGTATGTCCACTTTTGAAAAACTAAATCAAAGGGGAGTTGTAATAATCTGTATCATAATTCACTGCGGTAATGGTTTTAGAAAACCGTTGGTTTTAAACGTGTGTTGTGAAATTAGTGAGAAACAGACGGACGTTTTCTGTTAAACTGAAAACCGTGTGCTTGAGATGCAAGAGGTTCAAACTCTGCATCATCATCTATGAAGTGATAACCTTTCTCCTGCACCGTACTTCCTGCTGTTCTCTACGTTACACTCAACATCAAATAATTACGGATAAACACATTAAAGTGTTGAAGACTGAAAGAAATCAGACAGGAATTAAACAAATAGGAGTGTTTTAATTGGCTGGGTAGTTAGTTTGTGACTGTACATGTCTCACAGTGTGTGTGTGTGTGTGTGTGTGCAGCTGTGTGTGTGTGTGTGTGAGGTAGTGTTCGGTGAGGTCAGGGAATAAATCTACTGATATTGTTTTGTTGGTATCCAGCAGCCTCCCTCAACCTTTCTCACAGTCTCTCACTCTATCTCACTCTCCTTTTAAACATTTCCCTCCGTTCTTTCCATTAAAACTCACAATTTAGCTTCCTCTCTTCTCTCTCTCGTCCACTTTCTCTTTCTTCACATTTTTCCACAGTCTCTCTCTCTCTCTCTCTCTCTCTCTCTCAGCTTTTCTCACAGACACAATAGAGAGTTATTGACCAGGTATGATCTCTCAACCTCTGCCTATTACCAATGTGCTAACAAGGCAATACGCAGCCTTCTCCCACACCTGGTGAATAAACAGCTGAAAAAACACATTTTAAAGGCAGTGATACATGCAGACAGCAGTACTCTCATGGATGATGTATTACATCTAGTAATTTGTTTTTCATGCTGTCAACTGTCAACTTTCTATAGATTAAAGATAGAAAAAGCTTGTTTACTTTGTATGGCACCTCATTTATGTATCATTCATATGTAGAGCTGATTTTAACTGGTGCGTATGTACAAATTAGGACATTTTGTTAAAACAGATTTTGTCAATATGCTTTTATTTCCCAAATTCTGGGTAAGAATTTGGGAAATGCATGTGTATACAGGTCCTGTTTGTGCATGTGTGTGAATTTCGGGCCTGTGTGTGATATGTATATGTAAAAATAACAGAGTGATGGAATTGAATTTCCCCTCGGGGATTAATAAAAGTGCCTTTCTTCTTCTTCTTCTTCTTCTTCTAAGAGGAAAAAGTGATCAGAACCGCTGGTAAACTGATAAATCTTTACTATGTTTTGTGGCTCCGTAGAAACACAACTGACTCTGAGTAAATACAAAATATAACCTATTTCAGTTACTATCTTAAATAATATTACATTTTCAAACTTTACTTTCACATGTTGATTTCTCTTTCAGCATTGTTTTTGCTTTAGAGGCATATTTCTACTGTTATATGTCATATATTCTACTGTTCCTCCCATCACAGATTGCATCCCTTTAACACACATTCGATTTAGGATCAATCCTGTAATGAGGTAAAAAAGAGGAAATCAGTGCATGTTTTTTGAATCTGATATTGGATATTGTCATTTTTTTAATCCTTTCAAATTATTCTGAACAAATTCAAGAGAAGGAAAAGTGATGCTGTGTGTCTTCATACTACACCTTCTCCGTCCTCTCACTCACCCTCTGTCCATTGTTTAAGTGTGTGTGTGTGTGTGTGTGTGTGTGTGTGTGTGTGTGTGTGTGTGTGTGTGTGTGTGTGTGTGCCCTCCTGCGGTGAGTCGCACTGTAAGTGACAGTCAGGACACTAATGGCTTTCACGCAGATTGACTCTTACATACTCACACACACAAAAACCAGGAACATTTGCACATGAGCGTGATGGAAAAAGTGCAGAGATTTATCTTCCTCTGTCCCCCCCCCCTCCCTCCCTCTAGAGGTCAAAGGTCAAGTGCAGAAGAATATTCTGCATGGTAAACATAACTGTAGAAGGTCACTGGCTCTCTCTCTCTCTCTCTCTCTCTCTCTCTCTTTGTATTATACACAACATGTGAAATACAAATGAAATAACTGGAATATTCCATGAATTACTTTTATTCTGACCTCGTCCTTTTCAGTGATGCTGGAACAGTGAACGCTCAAACGTTTTGTGAGTAAATACACCTGACTCACACACACTGTACCAGAGAATAAATAAATCAATCAATCAATCAATCAATCAAATGGCTTTAATAAACTGTGTTTACATATACCATTATTTATTACCTCCTTCCAAGGCCGCGGGTCGGAATCGAATATATGTATATGTATTTATTTGCTACATTTTGTTTTACAAAGTTAAGAAAGTAATGTTTAAGTCCAGCCTGATGTTTTCTTACACATAGAAGAATGATCCCAGTCACCTCCACACAGTGAGGCAAACAGCTCATTAATTAAACTCTGGTATCAGATTGGTTCTCTGTACCCAAAGCTCAGGTATCTCTATCGGTATCGGGACTGAAAAAGTCAGTTTGGTGCATCCTTAATTTACATATGGACAACACATGTAAACGTGTGTGTGTGTGTGTGTGTGTGTGTGTGTGTGTGTGTGTGTGTGTGTGTACTTACTCCACCAGAATAGTCCGTGAGTCGAGCAGGGTGAGAGTTGGTGCGTGTAGCGGCCCCGGAGGAAGCTGAGAGGTCAGCATAGTGACCTGTGAACTGTTGGTGCAGCCCGCTGACGTGCACGCACTCAGTACCAAGACATGGGTGGAATACACACCAAGACCTGAAACACACACACACACACACACACACACACACAAAGACAGCAAGACACAGAGAGGCATAAAAACAGGTACAAACACTATGATGGATCAGCACAGTCTACGGCTGAAAAACCTAGAATTATAAACCTAAATTGCTCTCTAACTTGTTATTGTGAGGAGATTTAACCTCATTTAATCCCCAACATCTGTCTCTTTCCTACAGAGTCACTCCTCTGTGTTCTCCCCTTTCTCCTTTTAGCTTTAGTTTCTTCTTTCAGTGTCCGTCTTTGCCTCCAAACTGTTCTCCATCTCACTCTCTGTAACACCATCTCTTCCTCCACATACTGTATAATTACTACGTCCATAATCCTTCTAATCACTGTGAACATCAGACACTCGGCATTATTAACCCAGCATGGATGATACAGTATGTGCTCTCATGCATTCATTAACTTATGGAGACACACACACATACACTAATAATCTATTCTGCTCATATAAAATGCTGTATAGGATAACTCTCCTGTGTTCGTGCACACTGTATGTCTGCATATGTTGCAGTGAGAGTGTGTGTTGTGTGTGCATATCTATTCACATCCTGGTGCAGCACGCTATAGTCTCAGTGGTGTGACATGTGTTTCATACCTTCTTTAAGTCTCTTTAATGAAAGCTTTCAAAGCAAACTGTGTGCACAGTATGTACGTGCGCTAATGTTTAGTGTTCTTTGTTTCTCCGCTGCTTCATTCTCACATGTGTGTGTGTGTTTAGCGCTCTTTTTCAAAGTGTTATTCCCTCGGTACGGACTAAGATGCTCTTTCCTCTTTCAAATGCTAATCCCCCACTCCATTTTGCTTTTCTTCACTCTTCCCCTTCTCTTTACACCGAGCCCCCCCCCCCCCATCTCTCCACAGTCACATCTACACTGCAACACACACACAATCTCTCTCTCTCTCTCTCTCTCTCTCTCTCTCTCTCTCTCTCCTCTTTACCAGTGATGTGGTGTTGTCGGTCTTTCCCCCTGTAGACCTCTTGGTTGTTGTGATAGAGGAGGAACTCTGTAATGCCTCCGTTGGGCCTATCATTGGAACAAAAAAAGTTAAATGAGGGTAATATTATTATGTGATATTTAACTTTCACTATTTTGATGTTAAACTCTCTGTTGTGTTCAATTATGGCATCTTTATTCAAGGTGAATAAAAGGAAATACAACTGTCATTATTACACAACATTATGTTTGATTTAAAAATACATATCTTCACTTCAGCGCTGTTTAATAACATGTTGTCCATTAGTGAAGACTTTATGATAGAAGACACAACTTGCACATAAACAACAGAATAAGTGGGTTGGATGTGAGAAGGGAAGGTGAGACTGTGTGTTACCTTGCTGGAGGTTCCCAGGTGATATAAAGAGCTGAGGGAGATGAGACGGCAGCTGGAGGAGAGACAGCATCTGGAGCTGAAATTATAGGAAAATCTAAATATTTGTTCATAAGGAGGAGGTTTCCACAAATATACTGGTTGGTATAAGCTGGTTGGAAGTAAGAGATACGTCATTTTATCCTTATTTAAAACACAATTTTTAACAATTCAATGTTCAATATACAGTATTATGTATCTACTAAAACAGGGAAAACTACCTAATAGAAATGCAAAAATGCATATTATCAACATTAAAATATTACTTTATTAAAGGCATGTACCTTAAACTAAACAATGAAATACATTTTGGTGATTCACAATTTTATACATGTTCACATTCTATAACATCACATGCTACAGATTTAAAATGCTCTATATGTTCTTAATCTTAAAGGAGCGGTGTGTAGGATCTGACGGTATCTAGCGGTGAGGTTGCAGATTGAGACTAGCTGAAGCTTCTCCTGTTTGCCAAGCGTGTTGGAGAACTACGGTGGCTGATGTGAAAACGTGAATGGCCCTCTTTAGAGCCAGTTGTAGGTCATTTGGAGCAGAGCCAGTACACAGAGTGTGTGTACGTGGGCAGTGAGTGGTGAAGCAAGAGAGAGAGAGCAGCGGCGACGGCAGCGAGTAACGTTATCGACTCCGGCCCAAGCAGGAGAAGTTAACAGAGTTTGGTTTGTCCGTTGAATCCTTGAAGAGGACCCGCTCCATATGTAGATATAAATGTCTCATTATAAGGTAACAAAAATAGAGGTCGACCGATATGGGTTTTTTATGGCCGATGCCGATGCCGATTTTTTACAGAATCAGGACAGCCGATGGCCGATATATGATGCCGATTTTTTTTTTGCCGATATGTTTGGCTGGTTTTCTTTTTTTCCTCCATCTGATAAAATATAACAGCTTAATAATAACAAATAATACACAAAATGTCTTAACTTAAGTAAACATTTATTGAACAACACTTATGGTCTGTCTCTCCAATTTGCACTTTGTGTCTGCACTGCAGTGCATATTTTATTTTGTGCATGATGGTTAATAGTAGTAATAGTACAGGGCTCAAAACCTTTTAAGCACCTTTCCAAAACTGTCCTAAAGCATGTTTTTTATTTATGTTTGTTAACAGACACTGTTACAAGCTATATGGCCATAATCTAAGTGATCAAAACATAATAATAACTTTGTTCAGTCGTATTACACAGCCTGCTGCTCATATCTGCTGCGGACTACAAACAGGCCAGTGACGTCATAGAGGCTATGAAGGACCCATAGACACGTTTAATGAGGAAGTGAACTTTTTGCTAAATGTTTCGACAAATTGCTCGTGTTTCCGTCCTCACACGCAAACTTGCACTTATGACAAGCATTGTCAGCATCAATTCTAGTAAAGTGTAATCACGCTTTATAAGTTTAGTTTTCTCCGCCATAGTTACTAAGAGCAGAAGCTCTGTGTGTCTGCGCTGCAGCAGCGTGTCTGTGAGAGCTGCTCCGCCCCGCACAGAGCGCTGCGTTACCTACGGAGAGAAATCCTCCGTTACCAAAAACAGAATTGATAACGTCGGAGCATTTCATATCTAACCAATTAAATATATAGGGCTTTGAAAGAGAAGAATTTAAGCCTACCGGTTTCTCCCGGCAGAACGGCAATATGATTGACACAAGGGGAGGTGTCACACGTGTTCCACAGCAACAACAACACTGGGCTGCCCGCAGATGTGCCTGCTTGATAATCGGCTTAATATGCTCAGGCATCGGCCGATGCCGATTATGAAAAAATGTCAAATAATCGGCCCGATTAATCGGCCGACCGATAAATCGGTCGACCTCTAAACAAAAACACCATGATTCTTATTGTCAGGTGATTATACACTAAAGAAAACATACTTATTAATATTTTATACCATTTCTGCTAATAGATCCTCCTAATTGTTACACACTGGTCCTTTAATTTCATTTAATTTCACATGATGCTAGACAGTGACACAGATTCAGACTACTGTTCAAAACACTGCAGAGAAGAAAACTTTATGATTTTATGTTCCTTGATGTAGTGAAGAAGGTGAACAAAATGTGCTCACGGAGAAACGAGTAAAAATGTGTCTACATGAGGTTTTGTGAGTTTGAAAAATAGACGTTGGCGAAGCAGAGTTATAAATAAGTTCTTTCTCCGGTCTTCCTAACATGGTTCAGTGTCTTAACTCTGTGCTCAGTGAGAATCAATACAGTAATCTGTTTTTTTTCCTTTTACTTCAGATTGATTTTTGCTGTCTCGGCAATGACCCCTGCCGTCACATTATCTCCCCAACAAGGCCAGTTAGTCCAACACAGATTAATGTTGCGACTAACGTATGAAGAAAAATCTCTCTTTTCCTCTTCTTCTTTCCTTATACATGTAATCTTCCCTCCACGACCTCCCAGATAAGAAGAACTCTGAACAATCTGCCTTTCACTCAGTCGCAATGTGCTTCATTCTCTTATCATGTTGAGCTTTGTCCTATCCAGACATCTTACTTCTTCTTCTTCTCCCTCTGTCTCTTCTTCTCTCTTCTTAAGAGCTAGAATCACTGAGGAGGCAGGATGAGAGAGTCTGAGAAGTGAAGCCAATGCTGAAGTGTCTTAAACCTGCATCCTCTCTACCAGCCAGCAGGGGGCGACTCCTCTTGTTGTATAGAAGTCTATGAGAAAATGAGCCTACTTCTCTCTTGATTTATTACCTCAGTAAACATTGTAAACATGAGTTTATGGTCTCAATCACTAGTTTCAAGACTTCTTCAATACAGCATGATGTTCATTTAGTAAATTATGGTCCCATTTAGAGTCAGAAAGCAATATTGAAAAATGTCCGAAAAATGTAAAAAAAACAAAACAAAATTGGATAATGTCGAAACACTTTTAAAAAATATCTGTAAAATGTAAAAAATAATAATAAAAAAAAAAATCCAAAAATGTCCCAAAAAAAGTCTGACGAATGTCAAAACAATTCCCCAAAAAAGTCTGAAAATGTCCGAAAAATGTAAAAAAAACAAAAACAAAAAAATAAAATTTGAAATATGTCGAGAAAAAAATTGGAAAAAAGTCATCAAGTAAAAAAAAAACAAGTCTGAAAAATTTCCAAAAAATTAAAAAAAAAAAAAAGTTGAATAATGTCGAGAGAAAAATTAAAAAATGTCAAAAACAAATAAAAAAAAAAAAAAGTCTGAAAAATGTAAATAAAAAAAAAAAAAAAAATTGAAATATGTCGAGAAAAAAATTGGAAAAAAATCAAAATAAAGTAAAAAAAAAAAAAATTCCTAAAAATGTAAAAAAAAAAAAAAAATTGAATAATGTAGAAACACTTTTTAAAAAATATCTGTAAAATGTAAAAAATAATAATAAAAAAAAAACAAAAAATGTCCCAAAAAAAGTCTGACGAATGTCAAAAAAATTCCCCAAAAAAGTCTGAAAATGTCCGAAACAAGTAAAAAAAAAAAAAAAAAAAAAAAAAAATTGAAATAATTCGAGAAAAAAATTGGAAAAAAGTCAAAATCAAGTAAAAAAAAAAAAAATTCTGAAAAAAAAGACCATAAAGCAGGGGATGCTTTAGGGCGGGGCTACCTTGTGATTGACAGGTCGTTACCACAGCGTTGTGCGGTCTGGGAGTAGTCCGTGTTTTCGTCGTAGAACTTTAACCCTTTCACAGTTTGTTTTCACATCATGAAAGTAAGATTTTGGTCGCCTAAAAATGTCTCATTCAGCGTTCGGTTGTACTCAGCTCCGCCCTCTGGTGTCACTTCTGGTTGGAAATAACGAAGATGGCGACGGGCAAAATGCCGAACTCGAGGCTTCAAAACAGCCTTCAACAAACCGATAGGTGACGTAACGGTGACTACGACCACTTCTTACATACAGTCTATGATTTAGAAGTGTGTCTGTGTGTGTGTCCAGATGAAGAATGAATTAATGCTACTTCTAAGGGATAGAAAAAGACAGAAGTCCTCTTCATGAGTGTGTGGATGCGTGTGTGTGTTTGTGTGTGTATATACAGTATGTGTGTGTTTGTGCTTTACAGTCTTACCTTCCTCCGGGGTTGTGAGGCTCGATCTCAAATCATTATCATCACCGTTGTCATTATGAAGGCTCTCCGTGCAGCCAACAGGACTACAGGCACTCACAGAGATAACGTATCGAGTGGATGGAGTGAGACCCGGCAGCACACCTGGAGAAACGGAGAGCATGAACATACAAGATAAAACAGAAAGAGGGAATTTTCTTAAAAAAAGACTGTAATTTTTGCCCCGTACATATGAACGTGTGAGTACTGTTTTAAAGGTCCCATATCATGCTAATTTTCAGGTTCATACTTGTATTTTGTGTTTCTACTAGAACATGTTTACATGCTGTAATGTTAAAAAAAAACTTTATTTTCCTCATACTGTCTGCCTGAATATGCCTGTATTTATCCTCTGTCTGAAACGCTCCGTTTTAGCGCATTTCAACGGAATTGCGTTGCTAGGCAACAGTTTGGGTCCATGTTTACTTCCTGTGAGCTGATGTCATTCACATACACTGCAACCGGAACTAAACTGGGAAACATTTACAATGTTTACGTCTAAAACTGTGAAATAGTCTTCGTATTGTAGATTTGTGACATCACAAGGGGACAGAAATCTTGACAGCTTGTTTCAAAGGCTCAGTTTCTGAATACGGGCTGTGTGTATTTCGCTGTGGATTGAACGTTTCGATATTTTCACAGAATTTATACAAAACTTACTTTACAATAAAAAAAGACATGAAAATCTCACTTTTTACAATATGGGTCCTTTAAGATAAAATGTGAACTTATCCTTTAGCACTCCTTTGTCCCACCCCCGCCTTACCTGGCTAAATGACTTTTACTGTCTCCTTTAGTGTGAGTTAGAACCTGTTGTTGCTAAAGTATGTATCAATCTTCTTCAATAGTGCAATTTAAATGCTCTACTTGTATCTCGTTGCCGCTGTTGCTAAGCAAACTTGCAGAGTTTGGCACACAAGGAGAGTCGATTCTAATTGTAAAGCTTCAGTTGTCGCTCTCTGATGTTTTTTTGTCCTAGCCGTCTGCCCTCTCCACTCCTTTCTTTATTTCTTAAGTCGCTCTTCTACATCCCCCCCCCTCTCCTCCTCACCGTCTGTGTCCAGTCACCCTGTACTTGTCTCTCTTCTTTCTCTCTCTGTTAGCCATGTCTTTTAATTCAATTAGGGGCCGGGGCCTCACTCCGCTGCCATTACACCCTCATTTGCTTTCTGTGTTTTTTAGCCGTTGGTGTAATTCTGCAGTCAGGTGTCGAGGCCATCATAAATTAACAAGAAGCCTTATCGCGGTGGACTTAATGTCTGGCAAAAGAGAGAGGGAGGGAACGGGGAGAGCACCGAGAGAGAGACACCGAGAAAGACGGAGACAGAGAGCTCATCTTCATATTTGCCTGGAGACATGGCAGAGTGGATGAGAGGAGGGACGAATAGCAGCAGCGGACGCAGACATCATCATCATCATAAAAGATGAAGTGAGGAAAGATCGAAAAGTGAGCAACAGAGAGAGAGAGAGAGAGAGAGAGTAAAGGAGCGATGCCAGGGTATGACATCATTGGGGTAGTCCTGAGTGTCTTGTTCCAAATGGAGACAGTCTCCTAAAGCTGGGGACTTGCCAAGGAGACATTAACAGGGTTGCCTGGGACAGTGTGTGTATGTGTGTTTGTATGAAAGAAAGAAGGAAAGTGAGTGAAAAAGGCAGCGTGAATGTGTTTTCACAAAGGGCCTAAATAACCTTACAGGTCTCACTAGAAGGTGGCAGGAAACCAGCTCCAATAAGGCTGCAAGTTCACTTAAATCCATCAGAAATTATCCAGGTTTCACATGATGCTGCTACTTACTGAGCTAAATCTAGTTATTTCTGTTTTATTTAGTTTGTTTGGACCCTCCCAGATGTCATCAGAACCCTTGAATGTATTTATTTAATATATGTACTGCATGTCAAAATATTTTAGACCATCCAAGGTTTGTGTGTGTTTTACCTGTGAAGTTTCCATTAGCCAGGTACGTGGCTTTGATAGGTGGTACTTCTGGCTGATCTCTATCGTAGGCCTTCAACTCATATCTGTCAATCAGTCCTCTGATGTCACCAGTGGGAGGATCCCAGCTCACCTCGGCACTGAAGCCATTCAAGCTCTGCACTGTGGTAGGAGGAGGTACAGACCTCGGTACTACAGAGAGAGAGAGAGAGAGAGAGAGAGAGAGAGAGAGAGAGAGAGAGAGAGAGAGAGAGAGAGAGAGAGAGAGAGAGAGAGAGAGAGAGAGAGAGAGAGAGAGAGAGAGAGAGAGAGAGAGAGAGAGAGAGAGAGAGAGAGAGAGAGAGAGAGAGAGAGAGAGAAAATGAAGATAAGAAAGCTGTGGATCCAGACAGGATAAGAGATACACAACTGTAAACAATCACATACAATTAAACTAATCAATACATAATAAAACGAGCAAGAGAATCAAAGACAAAAGAAGCAAAGAAAGACTTTAGGTCAGGCAGAACAAATGTCAAAAGAAACAAATAAAAGCAAAAAAGGGAAAATAATATAAAAGAGAAAAAGCAAAACAACAGGTCGAGACCACATGAGGTTAAAGAAAAAGCATCCCCCCCCATCTCTCTGTGTTTTAATAGGCCCAGTAAATCATACCTCACCATTAGCATAAATAGTATTTATGAGAGTAGTAACTTTTTCAGCACTGATTTAATACAGCCAGCCATTCATTCTGGGCTATATTTCACAGCAATCAGCCTCCCTCCTTCTCTGTAGCACTCCCCTTCTTTCTCTCTCTGACACCCTCAGTAGTTCAGGATGGTCCGGCTCCTTTCCTCCCTCCCTCCCTCCCTCCCTCTCTCCCTCCCTCCTTCCCTTCCTCCCCGTCTATCTCTCTGCCTCGCAACCACTCTCATTTTCTGTTTCCATCCATCCTTCCATCTTCCTTTGCATCTGTCCCCGTTTCATTTTACAAATTGTTTATACATGCTGCTTACAAATTCATGTTCCGTCTATCTTTCATTTCCTTGATCTCACTCATTCAGTCTGCTGTGCTTTTTGGTTTTGGTGCAGACTTGTGGAGTATTTGTGCAGGATTGTGGAGTTTATTAAGTCATAAAACAGTGCACCACTGAAGAGCTGCATCATGCTCTATCGCCTGCGACCTTCTTGTTTTTCTCCTGTCAGTCATTAACTCCTTATAACTTTCTCACCTTCCTTCCTACGTCTTCCCATCTTTATCATTCCTTTTCTTCCTCCTTTCATTACCCCCTCACTTTGCATCTTTCCTCATCTCCTCCCACCCTTCCATTCTTGCTGTCCATCCTTCTCTTCTTTCCTCCCCTTTTTTACTCTTCTTATCTCCTCCCACCTTTCCTCTTAGTCTTCCATCCCCCCCCCCCTCAGTTCTTAATGTTTTTAGCACTTCCTCCCTCGCTCTCCTCCATCCCTCTCTCTGGTCATAGCATGGTACACTGAGACCTACCAGTGTATCGTTCACTACTAACGAGCAGCTTTATATTACACCGGGGACCACACGGGCCATTCTGGGTTAACAGCCTTTTACTGGGATGCCCTTTATAGAGGCTTTATCAATCTCTCATACCGTCAGGAACATGGAATATCACGGGCTTTGGAGAAGTCTCACAACGTGGTTTTACATCCAAAATCTCTTAAGAACAAAGAGAAACACGATAGAGCAGCAAAGTCAACGGGAGGGAATATTTATATTTCCTGAACGGGCCACAATGCATCTGAGTAAAAGATGTTTCAGTTGAAGTCAGTCGGGGCAAAATCATACTTTTGTTAGTGACTCTTTAAATGACGCTAATTCCAAGACAGATTACACATTGAACAAACATGTAAAGAGGAACACACACACACACACACACACACACACAGCATGCTGATGCCTAAGGCCTTATCATTCCCTCATACTATTAGAGTATCAGATAGAGGTTAGATACCAGAGAGATGAGAGATGTTTTACCTTTGCTGCGGCTGCGTCCTCTCTCCCACGGTCCTGCTGCCCAGCCTCCAGCAGCCAACGCCACATACCTGTACAGGTACTCTTGAAAGGTGTGTGTGTGTGTTTTAGCACATAGGAGGAAGTGTTCGGGATGCACATGGGACAGAGAAACACATTACTTACATTAACAGAAAATTTATTTGAAAGATACATCACATGTTCTCTGTATCTTCTAAAATTAATATCATGATTAACTGTCACATTTACCTCAGTAATAATAATGTATTAAATACACCTGCACAAGGTTGTTCATACAGCGGAGCTCTTGTTAATTCTTTGCACTGAGTAATATACAGAAAAATATGGATTATGATGAGTAATAGTTATTTGCATACTCAGTAGCTAAGAGTACTTTTAGGTATTTGCTAAAAAACTAAAATCTGCTTTACTTTACATCTGTTGCAACAATCAAAATCAAAATAACACACTCATCATCACTCATCTCATCTTCAACCGCTAATCCGGGGTCGGGTCGCCGGGGCAACAGCTCCAGCAAAATAACGAATATTATAATTTTGCTAGTTATCAATATGACTAAAACTCGGTCGGTTAGGGTCATAATGTTGGTTTCGGTACTTTTCGATTAATTGCACATAGGGGACATTTACATAATTTGATGTGATGCAATTAGCAACAGTAAATCCACATTGGGTTTATTGGATGGTTTGCTCGTAACGTCACCTCTGTGTCAGTCAGAAACTGTTGGAGCATACAGCAGCAATATCCCCGGTGTAAACTTATATCAGAGAACTCTCATGCACACCTTATCGACAGATGTGTAGAAGTACAAACTCATCTGAAAAGAAAACTGGACGTCTGTATACCGTTCGCACTCTGAAGGAGTGGCTGACGAGATATTTTGGATATGAGATAGTGCACAAGGAACCTCCCTATCAGAATATTCCCTACTGATAAATAGAAGTCAAGTCAATTTTATTTATATAGCCCAATATCACTATCCTTAGACCCTCGATTCAGATTAGAAAAAACTCCCAAAAAACACTTTTATACATTTATAATTCTTATTTTCAATTGTTCTTTAGTAATAAGCATGACTGCTGATTGACTTGGGTGCTCCGTTGATTAAATGCTGTTTTTTATTGGCTGTTGCAGCAGAGAATGGAGCATCAATGTTCTGTTCTTTGTATTGTTTGTTTGATATCTGAGGAAGGTTTATCACTGACATGTTGTTACTGAGTTAGTGTTGACAGTGTGCCAGACTTCCACACTTTATTTTCAGGTGTTAGTGTAGTGTATGTGAATGTACACTGTGCATCGTTACCAGTGAAAGGCTGCAGGCTGTGATCTGTGACGTGTGTCTTCCTCCCACTGTACACCAACACTGAATCGTTTCCTCTGCAGTTGTACCGGCTCTCACTGGTGGGACAGCCGTCTAAGTAGACTCTAACAGAACGGCTGGAGGCAGCAGAGAGATCAACACTTTGACTGACGGGAGGGTTTGTTTCATCACTCCGTATGGTGAGACCTCTTATGCATCCTCCTAGACCTGTGGAAGAGGAAAGGAGAGAAGAGTAGAAGAAGGGGAGGAAAAGAGGAGAAGGGAAAAGAGGAGGAGAAGAAGCGGAGGAAAAGAGGAGAAAGGGGAAGAGAATGTGAGATTTGTCCAAATTTCCATTTTATGTTTTAAATTGTTTAAATAAGCACCATCATCCTCCACTCTCGTTTCACAATTTCACGATTGCACTTAAACTTTAGTCGAATATGATACTAAGCAAATACCAGAATAATCATTATGACTCCTGGTTGGTATATTAAATGCTGCCGTGGCCAGATAGTGAAGCGGGAAAGTTACAGTCAAAGCAAAAACACCCAAGTATCTATACTCTCACTTGTTTAACTCCATATAAGAAAACCAAAAACAAGGAGCCCACAAACAAGTAAATGCTACGTTTGACCAGTTTAGCTGCACAGCCTGAGTGAACCAGAGTAAACTGCACCAATCACAACCAAATAAAACACTTCTTCTTGGTGGAACACCTTTCACCATTTAGACAGTATTAAAGTACTGATGCTACGTTCTCACCGTGTTTGTGACTTTGGCTGTGAAGAGCAGGATGCGTGAGCTCCATGGGAACGCCCCCCAAGTATAACGGCGAATCAACTCTCAGCCTCGTAGCTCCGCCCACTCCCCTCGTCTCCTCTGCCCAGTCGTTCACCGCAGCAGAAATGAGCGAGCCGCGTTTCGCCAATGAAAACGGTTTCCAGTCTCCATCGCAGTAGCTTAGCCCGACCCACATGCTGAGCTCAGTCATGTGACCTTCAGAGGTAAGAATGAAGGACAGGAGACCGGCTTCCAGCTCCACCTAAAAATAAAACAAGCTACATGTATTTATACAGTTTTATTTGAGTATTTTCAGCATCATAAAGGATCATTTTAAATGCTCTCCTTACCAGCATGTAGTCTTCAGTTTGTGTGCTGTATGTAAAGAGCAGAAGTGCATTAAGCTGGTCTGTTCTGAAATCCATAGAAATGTCAAAGTCCCGTCCTCCACTGAATACGTCTCTGTCCATCTCCAAGTAACCTGAAACAAGGAGGAAATAATTACCTACAACATGCCATTTTATTATGAGGCTAAACACTACAGAGAGAAAGAAACTTCTTTCGCTATATTGGGGACCTGTGGAGATGATCTGTACACTGCTTATTCAAATAGAAAGTTTGACTCATATTTGTCTTGAAATGTGTTTCTGGTTAAAGATGTTTTTCATATATTCAAAAGTGACAGACAAATAAAAGGTTGGATGAGCTGAGCAGGCCCCTTTAGAAAGCAATAATGAACCTGATCTTTCACACAGAGTCCAATTAACTTATCATCATCATATTTATCAACATGAAACAACAACCTCATTACCACCAACATCTGCAGCAAGCATCTTATTAAGATATACAGTCTTGCAAGTGCATTAGGGACACTAAAAACCCAATTGAAGTTGTATCTGAACACAGCTTGCTCACAAAAAAAAAAACACTCCACAGAGCTTTTCTCTACAATGCTAATATACCTTGTAGCATGCTGTCATGTTTCTATATCACAGTATGAAGTATCGTGCTACAGTGTGCACTATCATTTCCCTCTTATTGGGCATGTAGTAATGTTAGTGTGCATTATCCTCGTGAAACAAGTAAATAAAAGTCATCATAACCATTTATATTATTAACAAAAGATCCTACCATGACCCAGAAAATGGGCTCCATCCACAGTGTGAATAGGACATCCCTCCCAGCTTTCATACACTGACACCGTCTGTGTTGCTTTCGCCCAGTCCAGAGATTTCCATCCCTCTGAGGAGCTGTCAGTCATCTTAAAACTCACGTCTCTGAGGCAACCAGAGAAACCCTGTCGCACCAGCCGAGCATCACCTGGTGAGACAGACAAGAATTAACACCACAACTCTCACTTTCAACAAACTTTCACTCCATGTTTCCAAACTGCCTAAAGTTTAAGTTCAAAATACTGAGTTTAAGTTGTCAGTGGAAATTATCATCTGGTGCTTATCATACAAATGATCAGAAGTTACCCGGTATCAGTGCCTGAATATGAGAATGATGGCAAATTTTATGAAGACAGTAAGTAGGTCCGGTTGTAGTGAGACTACACCTCAACTAGGAGACTTTAAAAGGTTTATATCTCTTCCTTAATTATACTTAAAGACGATAGAAAACTCCTGTGTAACCCAGTGCTGTAGCACTAACCTGCCTTACAGAAAAAAAAAGTGGAGATAATTTTGGCAAAACACCATTTCCTCCTTGGAGAATCAATAATGTAAATAAAAACAATTAAAAAGCCATGTTCAGACGGCAGAAATGTATCAAGTCTATTCAGATGTTAGACATGACAAACAATAACACATAATAATAATTTAAGGGAGAGGGTGATGATGGATTTACCTGAATCCTCCCTTAGCAAAGTAAAGTCTTCAGGCAGCCCTCCAATGAACATCCCCGTGTTCTCACCAATAATGGTGCTACCGCTGGAAGCTGACGCACTTCCTGGTGGTGGTGGAGGAGGTAGGATGGTGGAGGAGGTAGGATGGTGGAGGAGGAAGGATGGTGGAGGAGGTAGGATGGTGGAGGAGGTAGGATGGTGGAGGAGGAAGGATGGAGGAGGAGGTAGGATGGTGGAGGACGTAGGATGGTGGAGGAGGTAGGATGGTGGTGGAGGTAGGATGGTGGAGGAGGTAGGATGGTGGAGGAGGTAGGATGGTGGAGGAGGTAGGATGGTGGTGGAGGAAGGATGGTGGTGGAGGTAGGATGGTGGAGGAGGTAGGATGGTGGAGGACGTAGGATGGTGGAGGAGGTAGGATGGTGGTGGAGGTAGGATGGTGGAGGAGGTAGGATGGTGGAGGAGGTAGGATGGTGGAGGAGGTAGGATGGTGGAGGAGGTAGGATGGTGGAGGAGGTAGGATGGTGGAGGAGGTAGGATGGTGGAGGAGGTAGGATGGTGGAGGAGGTAGGATGGTGGAGGAGGAAGGATGGTGGAGGAGGTAGGATGGTGGAGGAGGAAGGATGGTGGAGGAGGAAGGATGGTGGAGAAGGTAGGATGGTGGAGGAGGTAGGATGGTGGAGGAGGTAGGATGGTGGTGGAGGTAGGATGGTGGTGGAGGTAGGATGGTGGAGGAGGAAGGATGGTGGAGAAGGTAGGATGGTGGAGGAGGTAGGATGGTGGAGGAGGTATGATGGCGGAGGACGTAGGATGGTGGAGGAGGTAAGATGGTGGTGGAGGTAGGATGGTGGAGGAGGAGGTAGGATGGTGGAGGAGGTAGGATGGTGGAGGAGGTAGGATGGTGGTGGAGGTAGGATGGTGGAGGAGGAGGTAGGATGGTGGAGGAGGTAGGATGGTGGAGGAGGTAGGATGGTGGTGGAGGTAGGATGGTGGAGGAGGTAGGATGGTGGAGGAGGTAGGATGGTGGAGGAGGTAGGATGGTGGAGGAGGAAGGATGGTGGAGGAGGTAGGATGGTGGAGGAGGAAGGATGGTGGAGGAGGTAGGATGGTGGAGGAGGTAGGATGGTGGTTTTACACATACAGTAAATGTGGTGGGGAAAAGCAAAAAAGTGGAGTTAAGGGAGGATAACAGTAAATATGACATCAGTGCATTTAGAGAAGAAAAAGGAATAAGAATTAAGGGAAGGACAGTATAAGAGAGAGGAGGTAAACAGGGAGTAAAGGCAAACAAAAAGAGAGGGAGAGAGAGCAGAGGAGTGAGACTCAGTGAAGGAATCTGTCCAGATTTACCAGAAAGAAAGAAAATATTTGAAATCACATTTGAGAACAAATGAGTAACATAAGTGTGTTTCTGTGTGTGCGAAGCTCTACTTCTATTTCTCATCAGACAAAAGAGTGGCTGGGATTAACCTAACTAATACCTCCATGGAGCTGGGGGGGGATTTACACACTGTACATAGAAACACACACACTGTATATACATAAATGTCAGTCTCACACTATTCACATCTTCGCACAATCCCACACACTGAGCAGACGCACACACAGTGGTCAGTATGAATATGAGAGAGTTACCTCTGTATTGATTGTTTACAACGATTGTTCCCACGGCCCCGCGCCTTGTTGCTATGATGCTGTGCCATTGTCCATCATTGTAGCGGCGCCCTCCATCACCCTGCACACTCACAGCCACCGCTGAGCCCTACACACACACACACACACACACACACACACACACACACACACACACACACACACACACACACATTACAGGCAAGAATTTAAAGACATATACATTAATGGTGTTGTGAACACAGTCTCACAGCTATCTGTCTTACAGTAATCACTAAAGTAAATGTGTGACCTCTGGCTCTAAAGACACCACCTTTATAATCACAGTGCAATCCAACACGCTCACTTTGTAACATTTCAAATTATCGCTTCTTTATCCCTCTGTTGTGTGAACAAGGTTACACATTAAGGATCAATGACACACACACACACACACACACCCTCGAAAGGACACGAACATGCACATATAATCATCAAAGTGTTGTTACGGGGCTTTTTGCTACCTATTAAGTATGACATCATTGTTGTGATCAGCTTTTAGCAAGTGGGCAAAGAGTGATGTAGTAAAACAGGAGTAACGTGTACGTGCACACTCGCACAAACAACATATATCCACACACACAGATACACACACAGTGATGAAGATTTAATGATGAGATCAATAAATGTATGAATGCCAGAGTATATCAGCCTCTGACATCTTTACTGCCACTGCTAGACAGCTCTACTTAACAAGACAACATGGGAGGAGTCTTTCTATCTCTCTCTCTCTCTATCGCTGTCTCTCTCTCTCTCTCTCTCTCTCTATCGCTCTCTCTCTCTGTCTCTCTCTCTCTCTATCGCTGTCTCTCTCTCTCTCTGTTACACACACACACACTCGTTTGAATCCTTTCTGGGAGACACTGGCAGTGGAAGAAACTAACACTCAACTCTACTACCACCGAGGTGCCCTAGAGCAAGGCATTTAGAATTTATGGATACAGGGGAGTCACTTAATTTGTCAGGAAACATATAGAATCAACTGAAGCCACGTCACTTATTATGGGCTGGATGAAACACACACCTCGCATTAGCAAAGACCCACCGAAGATGGCGGTGTCATTCCTGTAGTCTGCACTTGAGTTGTACAGCACTCGACTGAGGTGTGTGTCCACTGTTGTGTGAGGAGGCCCCAATGCACAATCTTTATAATATAAAGTATGTGATACTGGAAGCTGATGGACACACACGCACGCACACACACACACACGCACACACACCAAATAAACAGCACTTATCCAAAGTGCTGCCCCTGCGGCTTTCCCAGCTACACTTGGCAGCCTGCAAAAGAATGTGAGCATACACTATCTGTGTGTGTGTGTGTGTGTGTGTGTGTGTGTGTGTGTGTGTGTGTGTGTGTGTGTGTGTGTGTGTGTGTGTGTTATTGTCACAGGGTTTTCCTGGCTCAGAATGGGCCTTTGGGGGGTCGACTATGCACGACAGTAAGTGCGATCAGTCCGCGTACAGTAAAGGCATCGAGTCTGTGGTACATTATTTGACTGAAATCGATACATTTTCCTGATATTTCTGACCATTTGATAAACAAAAATGTCTTTTATACTTGAGTAAATGAAAACCCCTATTCACAAAACTATTTTATTACAACATTTTGTGGACTTTTTTCAGATCTATTTTTTTCTGATATTTTCCAGCCTTTTATGAGACTTTTTTTCTGATATTTTTTTCGGACATTTTTCTGACTTTTTTTCTGATATTTTCTTCCTTTTTTCGGACATTTTTCAGACTTTCTTTCTCGGACAATTTTGAGACTTTTTTTTTCGGATATTTAACTCGTATATTTTTGAGACTTTTTTTGAGACTTTTTTTGAGACTTTTTCAGACTTTTTTTTCGGACAATTTTGAGACTTTTTTTCGGATATTTAACTCGGATATTTTTGAGACTTTTTTTCTGACTTTTTTCTGACTTTTTTTTTCGGACATTTTTCTGACTTTTTTTCCGAACATTTTCAGACTTTCGAATATTTTTCTCGTACATTTTTGAGATTTATTTTGGGGACATTTTTGAGTTTTATTTTGCGGTCATTTTTGAGTCTTTATTTTTCTGACATTTTGGAGTCTTTTTTTCGGATATTTTTCTTACTTTTTTTCTGACATTTTTCTGACTTTTTTTTCAGACTTTTTTTTCTGACATTTTTCAGATTTCTATTTCGGACATTTTTCTCGTACATTTTTCAGACCTTTTTTTCAGACTTTCTTCAGACTTTTTTTCCGAACATTTTCAGACTTTTTTCGAATATTTTTCTCGGACATTTTTGAGATTTATTTTTGGGACATTTTTGAGTCTTTATTTTTCTGACATTTTTGAGTCTTGTTTTTTCTGACATTTTTTCTGACTTTTTTTTCGGATATTTTTCTCGGACATTTTTGAGATTTATTTTTGGGACATTTTTGAGTCTTTATTTTTCTGACATTTTTGAGTTCTGTTTTTTCTGACATTTTTTCTGACTTTTTTTTCGGATATTTTTCTGACTTTTTTTCTAACTTTTTTTTCTGAGTTTTTTCATATTTTTTTTTCTGACATTTTTCAGATTTCTATTTCGGACATTTTTCAGACTTTTTTTTCAGACTTTTTTCATATTTTTTTCGAATATTTTTCTCGTACATTTTTGAGACTTTTTTTTGCGGACATTTTTGAGATTTATTTTTAGGACATTTTTGAGTCTTTATTTTTCTGACATTTTTGAGTCTTTTTTTTTCTGACATTTTTTCAGACTTTTTTTTCAGATATTTTTCTGACTTTTTTTCTGACATTTTTCTAACTTTTTTTTTCTGACTATTTTTTTCGGACATTTTTGAGACTTTTTTTCAAATATTTTTCTCGTAAATTTTTGAGACTTTTTTTTGCAGACATTTTTGAGATTTATTTTTGGGACATTTTTGAGTCTTTATTTTTCTGACATTTTTGAGATTTATTTTTGGGACATTTTTGAGTCTTTATTTTTCTGACATTTTTGAGTCTTTTTTTTTCTGACATTTTTTCAGACTTTTTTTTCGGATTTTTTTCTGACTTTTTTTCTGACATTTTTCAAACTTTTTTTTTCTGACTTTTTTCAGATTTTTTTTTTTCGGACATTTTTCAGACTTTTTTTGGACACTTTACAGAGTTTTTTTCTCTGACAATTTTCAGACTTTTTTTCTGACTTTTCTCAGACTTTTTTTTTTCGGACATTTTTGAGACTTTTTTTTGCGGACTTTTTTGAGATTTATTTTTGGGACATTTTTGAGTCTTTATTTTTCTGACATTTTTGAGTGTTTTTTTTTCGGACATTTTTTCAGACTTTTTTTTCGGATATTTTTCTGACTTTTTTTCTGACATTTTTCTAACTTTTTTTCTGACTTTTTTCAGATTTTTTTTTCTGACATTTTTCAGATTTCTATTTTGGACATTTTTGGGACATTTTTCAGACTTTTTTTCAAATATTTTTCTCGTAGATTTTTGAGACTTTTTTTTGCGAACATTTTTTGAGATTTATTTTTGGGACATTTTTGAGTCTTTATTTTTCTGACATTTTTGAGATTTATTTTTGGGACATTTTTGAGTCTTTATTTTTCTGACATTTTTGAGTATTTTTTTTTCGGACATTTTTTCAGACTTTTTTTTCGGATATTTTTCTGACTTTTTTTCTGACATTTTTCAAACTTTTTTTTTCTGACTTTTTTCAGATTTTTTTTTTTCGGACATTTTTCAGACTTTTTTTGGACACTTTACAGACTTTTTTTCTCTGACAATTTTCAGACTTTTTTTCTGACTTTTCTCAGACTTTTTTTTTTCGGACATTTTTGAGACTTTTTTTTGCGGACTTTTTTGAGATTTATTTTTGGGACATTTTTGAGTCTTTATTTTTCTGACATTTTTTTCTGACATTTTTTCGGACATTTTTTCAGACTTTTTTTTCGGATATTTTTCTGACTTTTTTTCTGACATTTTTCTAACTTTTTTTTTCAGACTTTTTTCAGATTTTTTTTTCTGACATTTTTCAGATTTCTATTTTGGACATTTTTTCGTATATTTTTCAGACTTTTTTTTCGGACATTTTTCAGACTTTTTTTTCGTCCACTGTACATTCACTAGATATTCTCAGAGCTAAACTAACTCTTCTGCAGTGTGTAGTGTGCACGCGTGCACGTGGAGTTGGAGCGAGCCGAGAAGGTGAGAACGAGCGCGGTGTGCAAGCAGACAGCAGGAGCAGAGCAGCAGGCTGGAGCAGAGTAGACTCCAGCCCTGGAGACAAAAGTTACGGTCTCCCCCTCGTCCTCCGACCGCGGCTGGGGTGGGCGAAGCAGGAAGAGCCAACACGGTTTTGCAAGACGGGCTTCACTAGATATAATTTTGCAGGTTGTGTTGGAGTCTGCGCGCTTGCGTACCCATACGCGAGCGCGCATGGGACACCGACCCAGTATGACTTTTTTTTTTTTCGAACATTTTTCATACTTTCTTTTTCGGATATTTTTCCGACTTTCTTTTTCGAAAATTTTTCCGACTTTTTTTTTTTTTTTTAACATTTTCCGATTTTTTTTTCAGACTCTCTTTTTCAGACTTTTTTTTTTTTTTACATTTGTCAGACTTTCTTTTTCGTACTTTTTTCAGACTTTTTTCAGATATTTTTCTTGTATATTTTTCAGACATTTTATTCGGACACTTTTGAGACTTTTTTTTCGGATATTTAACTCAGAAATTTTTGAGACTTTTTTTTCTGACATTTTTCAGACTTTCTTTCTGAAATTTTTCAGACTTTTTTTTTTTGTCGGACATTGTTCTGACTTTTTCGGACATTTTTCAGATTTTTTTCGTATCTTTTTCTAGTATATTTTTCAGACTTTTTATTCAGACATTTTTTTTACTTTTTTTTGGATATTTTTTTCTGACATTTTTTTTACTTTTTTTTTTAACTTTTTTTCTGACATTTTTGAGACTTTTTTTCTGACATTTTTCAGACTCTTTTTTGGACAATTTTCCGACTTTTTTTTAGACTTCTTTTTCTGCCATTTTTGAGATTTTTTTCCCGGATATTTAAAGGGACTGTATGTAAGAATCAGAAATTGCTTGTTAACAGCGACACCTGTGGCCGCAATGTCAACGAGGTGTAGCCTCCTAAAGGAACATGTCAGCTTGTTGGGCTTACTACAGTAAACACACATTTAAGGAGCACCATTAAAGTGGGTAGACTCTGGTTCATTTTCAGAATTTCTAGTATACATGTTTAGCATCTGTTGTTGAAGATTACAATGTTTTCTTCCCCAAAGGCTAGAGGACTGCAAAGTTACAGCTTTCTGGATTTCACTAAGAGCCACCAGCGTCAGCTCAGAGAGAACCGAGATGTACCTCTGGTCGAAGAAAATACAATCTGTGTGTTTGCCACTTGTCTGTGTGCCCGCAAATGTATTTAACAGACAGTGACAGCTAACTTAGAGTCTGTGATGAGAGCTACATGAGTATCACAGCGTAACATCCTGTGACAGACACCAGGAAAACACTACTCACCTGCACCAATAGAGTGTGAACTGTGTGTGTGTTTAATAGTTTGTGACAGTAAGCTAACTCCGACGCTTTGGTCTCTTCTATGTGTGACAGGAGATGTTTCTGAGGGTCTCATGTGCTTCCATGTACTTTGTGTGTGTGTGGCAGCTCACATGTGCACATATTTATGAGCATATCACTTCCCTGTGTCATGCTAAATTACCCCCCCTGCACTGGTAATCCCATTAAGGCTAGCTCAACAGGCTAATAGGGGGAAGTAATGGGCCCAGCTATATGTATCTAGGGGAACACTAATAAGCCGTGACACCACTCCCACTGTTAATTACCCCAAACTAGTCTAAACAAAGGAATCAACCCAGTTGGAGGAGACACGTACGCTCCATCGCACATCTAGTAGTACACACAGTCAGACACATTAACACTGCAAGTCAACAAGGATCTACTCAGTAACACACACATATACGTCCCATGGTCACATTTTGATAACGAGTGTTGGATAGTGATGAGAGAAAGTAAAGTGTTAAGTGTGTGTGTGTTTGTTTGAGTGTGTAATTAGTTGGTGGCCTCATGGAAGTATGTGTGTAATCATCTCCCATCATCACTTTCATCATCTAAGTCGTTGACTCTTTAACCCCTCTACATGTGTCTGTATGGATGGATAAGGGAAACAGGGATGTGTGTGTGTGTGTGTGTGTGTGTGTGTGTGTGTGTGTGTGCGTGTGCAAGGGTGCAAAGCTTAATTAGCTTGCAATTGGTATTCACGCGTGGTGACTGCAGGGAATGAGTTAATTGCAGTCCAATTCAAACGTTGACACACTTTCAAAGTTTTTTCCCCTCTCCCTGACAGAAACCAATGAGGGGCTACAGATCACATTTATTAGATGAGAGCAAGGGAGAGAAAATGGGAGAGAGACAGAGAGAGCGAAAGAGGGAGGAAGAACAAAAGAAAGAGAGAGACAGAGGTGGATCAGAATCAGAAATAAAAGAGAGAAAAAGACAGCAGAAGGTGAGCAAGGAAGTAAGTAAAGTGAGCAGAATGAAATGATAAAGAGACAAAAAAGAATGAGGGACTGTGGATGAAAAAGATGCATGAAATGATAAAACAAAATGGGTAAAATGGTCACTAAGGTTAGCAGTAAACTTAAAAATAAACTCAATTTTGTCCTTCAGTCAGATACGACGCTGTAAACAAAAGTGTGTTTGTTTAATAGTAGTCAAGCTGGATGGAGATGCTTCTGAGTAAGTGGAAGCAGACAAAATCTGGAAGTCCCTCAACAAAAGAGTAACACACAAACTAAATTAAAATAATTATTAAAAAACAAAGAACAAAAAAATGATGTATAATGGTCTTGAAATGTCAGTTCTTCACGCTCACACTTCTGCAAAAGGAAAAAAAAAGGGGTAACATACCTGTGGATCAAACAAAAAGTAGGGGCGTCCATTTTTGAGCTGAAGAGCCAGGAACTCCTCCTGGTTTCCTGGAGAGAAGGAACAGAGCAGCAGACCGTCTGGAGACCGAGTCCTGAAACTCAACTCAACACCTGATGCAAAGTAAGAGAGAGAGAGAGAGAGAACAGTATTTCATTTTCTTTAATTTGTTCTCAGGAATTAATTTAACACAATACATTCAATACATGTCAAATGTTATCATATTGTTGTTAAACACTTCATATAAACGCTGTTATCAGTGCTTAACTCAATAAGGGACCTGTGGTGTCCCAGTGTTAAATCTGAGCATTTAGATATCAGACATCTCACCATCTAACCTAAAAACAGGGACCATCTCTGCATGAAGAGCGTCTCTAGTTTTCTGGTCTCTTTCAGTTTGTGAAAACAAGTCGTGAAAACTGCAGATTTCTTTACTTTAATCAACTCAAAGAAAATATATGTACGTTTCTTCAGTCTCCCTCCAGACTTTCTGAATTTGTTCAAATCTACAAGATGTGGACGGTAAAGGATGAAGCCTGTTAAACTATTCCCACATAATAAAGCTTATTTTAAATCTTGAACCACCGACTGGAATGGAAACAGATTTGAGATCTGAGAAAACAACAATTATAAGGAATAATAATTTAATGTTTGAGCAGGTCAGTAACTGACCAAATACAGTAGTTCATCTATCATTCCAACATTCATTTGTTAATACACACACACAGTGAATCAAAGCTTCAGCAATGTGGGAAACTTGTGGGTTTCCCTCTAACACACACACACACACACAGAGCGCAGAATTCATCCAACGTGCTGTCTTGTCATGTTACTTTGGATCAGAGATTGGATCTTAATCCACTACTAGATCCACACAGCGACACAGAGAGAGCGGTTTTTACGTGTGCGTTTCCTGAGCTCAGTCCGTCTCCGAAGGGAACGCAAGTGTGGGAAGATCTGAGGAGCTGAACGGAGGCAGTCCAGGGTTCATCAGGAGCCGGTGTTTGCAAAATAATTAGTGTGTGAATTCACTTAACACGGAGAGAAGTCAAACAGTTACACGGCAAGCTCAAGATGAATACAGATTATCCGTTTCAGAGCTCCCAGTTTTCACACCGTTTCAAAAATGCCCTTTTCCATATTTTGTGTTTGAAACTGGATCTGTTGTTACGGCAGCTGCTGATATACTGCAGAACAATCATCAATTCAACCTTACTTATATAGCCCCAAATCTCAAATTTACGTCAGTCAGAGGTGCATATTTTTTCCCTTTTGGACTCCTTTGTAAGAATCTGGGACGGAGATGAGGACTGATCCTAATTCAATATATACACATCATACATATCAGCGTCTAAAGTCTCATTCGGACGGATCTGATGAAGCCACATGTGAAACACGTAGTTCTCCCTTTCTTGTTTTTAATGTAATTTACCAGTGAAATAGTGTCTGTGCCAGAACTCTGGTGTACACTGGAATTATGATTTCATTTGGTTTACTTGGATTAACTTTACAGGGAGAGGAGGGGAATGAAATATTCACTGTGCTCCTCTGTAATTTCACTCATGGTTTCAGATGGCATTTTAACCATCTGGAAATTACAGGATATGGTCTGTAATAAACATGGACAGTAAACAGTCCACAGGACAAAGCCCAAAGAGAAAGCTTAAAGCCAATTAATATGCAATATCGGTTGCGAATGAACGTCCATAAATCTGCTTAAACATCATAAAAACGTTGCCTGAGAATCATCACATTTTGAAGTTTTCTTCAGTATCATAGCGGTCTGTAAATCACTGGGAGATCTGTGAACAGGAACTGCAGCAGCTGATTCTGATTCTGCAAACTTTTCATGGTGCCAATCTGCCGAAATGTAAACAAATATAGGTTTAAAAAGCAGGAGTAGAGAAGACCTGTAACTGATATTACAACAGTCCATTTGATGAGCTCTTGCTCTCCTGATGGCTTTAATTCTTTTTATGTCACCATAATGGTTCACAAATAGGCCGATATGTTGGTGTTAGCATGTCTCCATCTATCAGATCAGCAAAAATATTTGACCTGAGCTGATAAAAAGGAAAAAAAGTATGAAAGGAAGAGGTCCACTTTAAAATACAAGTCTTTCTGTATGGGATTAAAATCACAAGAGGACCAGGAGTTCACCTAAAAACAGTAGATAATTGCTGTAATTATTACCGGGGGGGGGGAATAACCCACATACGTACTCCGGACGGGATTAAAATCACTGACCAGTGCTGTGGATGTTAAAATCACTCCACCTCCGTGTGAGAAATTAATCCAGTTCGAATGGGCCTAAAGAGTGATTCTTTATATTTTTGCCTAACATCAACATCTTGTATTAAGACTTGGCTCACAGGTTTTCCATCTTAGTCTATGATGCAGGTGATTTAGAAGATAAACTGGGCATACTATACATGTATACTATACATGTGACAGAATAACAGGAAAGAATCGCTGCATTTTTCTTTGCAGAAAGAGTAAAAAAAAACCTTGTATCTAGAAGGAATGTAAAAGTGTCTTCTTATAACGGTCCCATTTCAGCAGTGCACATATGCATTGATTACCAATCGTGCAAAAATAAATAGCTTTACTTTGGTTAATGATTTCAAAACAAAATAAATAAAATGTAGAATGACTGTGGTGGCAGTATACAGCGGAGACAAGACAAAGATGTTCTTTACATTGAACTTGCATTCTGTACATCAAGCAGACATCTGCCATTTACATTCATGACCTTGTCAGCAGAGAGATGAGTGAAGTCATGACAGATACCTGACATTACATTATCCCCCTTTAACCTTCTCTGTGTGTCACACTCTCCTGATCTCTCATACATCCCTTTCTTTTCTTCCCTACGCTTTTAACCTTCCTCCTCTTTTTCTTGACCTTTTCATTCTCTCTTTCTCCATCCGTCGCCTCATCTAAATATGTTTTCTCTCCTTGCATCTTCAATTTTCTTTTTACCTCTTTCACTCCTTCCCATGTATCCTACTTTCCTCCTTAACTGTGGTGTAAACAGTAATCCATTGTAAAACAGATAACATCACACTGTGCTTCCTATAGTGACGTGGACATGGGAGGTTCCTATTCTCTTTCTTTCACAGTTATTGTTTATTGGATTTCACAGTTTAAATAAATTGCAAACAGAACCCCATTCCCATCCGCACAACGAACATCCCCGACCCCCTACTTCCATCCCATCATGTTAAACTGTCTCTACTTTATAGAGGAATGCACAACATGGAATACATTTACAGTATATATCAACGTATACGAAAAACACAAATGAAAAGCCTTTAAGTCATACTAAGAGGTTAAGCAGAAGCTGCACGTACAGGTCAAAAAACACATACAGATGTGTGTCAAAGATTGAAATATGATAATTTCCTAATTTATTCCTGTACTTGTGTTCAGGGTTTGTTAAAAAATGTCAAAAAAAAAATCTTTTCAGAACCCCGGAGTTTTTTATTTTATTTTTTAAGCTTCAGGTTAGACAACACCTCCCTTATCCAGTGGGAGACTGAGAGGGGGGGGGAAGCCTCCTTCCACCTCAAAATGTGTCAGGCGGCGTGCAAGGAGGTTAGTAGAGGCAACGCCTTGATGGCCCCGACGCAGGAAACTGCATCCTTTCAGGAATAATTCCAAAGAGTAATATAAGAACGTTTGGATCTATTTAACTGTTAAGACGTAGAGAGAGCTTAGAAAGTAGCCTTCCAATACCCTCCAAGTTTGGACCATAGACCATAAGAAGTGGACGTAGTCACAAAACAGCTGTGTGCAAATATCCTTCAATGGTAAATGATGATGCATTCTGGTATATCTTCATATAAATGAATGCTGTGCAATATTCTGGACTTTTCTGTGAAGCATTGTGCTTTTTTCCACCGTCTTAAGACGGGCCCAGTACTCCAGAATGTGAGTTTCCTCATGTCATGCTGTGTTTATAAGGAAACCACTTTGGAAAACACAGTTGCCAAACAGTAAAAATGGTGTTGAGGATTGTTGAAATAGTTCTTCTGACCTTATTTGCAACGGCACAAAGGTCAATGTGACTATTAATGTATCTACGCAGGTATACAGCATTGTTATTTTACAAAGAATTTTGTATATATGTTGTTATAATAATGTCTGGAGATACATGTAAGGTGACAATAGACACAACTGTTGGTGTTTGCATATTATGAACAGCATGTTTGTTTGAGTCTGTGCGATAGGGACGGACAGACTGTCAACACATGTTCGGCGGTGTTCGGTCCAAGCGTAGAGCATCTAAGTGACACTGCTCGTGCTCAGCATTACTTCCTTCAGATTTCCCCCACAGGACTTGTGCTACTTCACACTGACAACCACTTTGGAGCCATCAACAGACAAACCTGAGCACACATCCTGACAGGTGTCTCTGTTACACATACTGAGTACATGCAAGCACACACACACACACACACACACACACACACACACACACACACACACACACACACACACACACACACACACACACACACACACACACACACACACACACACACACACAAAACACCAGCATGCACTTGTTCACCTGAGAGTGAGAGAGAGAGCCTCACAGAAACATACACGCTCAATATAACACTCAATATACACAAACTTTTTGCACAACAGGCCTTCACACCTCACCAGTACTACACGTGTCAATGCAGTTTATAAATACTTGATTGTAATAAAGTAAAGACAAACTAATCAGTTAATGCTATTTAAATTTGATGAATGAACTTCTTTAAAAATGTCACTTTTCTCCCCGAAAGTAATTCTTTTAACCACTGGCCTGATATTTCAGGAAGAACAAATTACCAGGGTTAATTATTGTAGGTCCACTTTTCATTGCGAGTAAAAAAGAAGAAGAAGAAACAAATTCGGTAAACAAGAAGAAAGTCTTGAGCCTCGTTAGTGGACCGTCGAGACAACATGTTCATTACGACGCCTACAACTAAAAATGACATAAACATACTGACAGTGTTGCTTTTATTTGAGCAGTAGTGGAAAGAAAAGAAGTTCCTGAAATAGCACCAAGGGAACCCTTTGGTGTTAAAATCAAGTGTCCACCTCTTGGGAGGATGAATGTGCTCAACAATCTAATAGATTATAGGACCATCCTCTGGAGCGCATTAATGTGTTCACATTCACAAGAGGTTCCTGGTAATGTTAGTCCCGGGAACTACTTTTCAAGATCTAAAAGGTTCCTTCAGCCCATTGTTGTCTACGTTTTCCAAAGACCTGCTAAGGTTAGGCAAATTTATCAGCCTGCCGTTTAGTGTGCCTATTATTTTCATCTTAAAAAAAAACAAAAAAAACATAGGTTTTGTCTCACTGCGATGATATTTACTGCTGCACAGTATTTATGTTTGTTGGATGTAATGACTGAAATGCAGAGGAGGAAAATTAAACTAAGCGCGTTTCCACAGTAAATCATCTGTTGAGTGTTTGATGGTTTTTATTTGTACTTTAGAACGTAGTCGCCATGAAACAATAAAAAAGAAAAACTTTTGTTCCCCTCTCATTCACAGAACCGCCGCGCTGTCCGTCTCTTCTACCGCTTCTATCGCCTCTCTGCTCCCTCGAGCGATCTCTTGCTCTTCTGTCTTTTTTAAAATGAGTCGGGAAGCCTTGTTTTTATGAACGAAGCGGTATATGAGTTGAAGCAGTGGTATTGTGGGTGTGTTTGAGGGCCTTTTTTGGGGGATAAAAAGTCCTCTGAACTTAATTTAGACTCTGGTCTCTGCGGGCAAAATGCTATGAGTTCCTCAAAAGGTTCCTAGTTCCGGCAGAAAGTCCCTGCCGTCGACAATCGGCTTATTACGTTCTGATATTTCTTGTGCAGTAGTGGACATTTTGGCCAGGGACTATGAATATCCACCAAATCTCATATCAATCTGGCCATTAGATGTGAAGATATCCTGCTCTGGGATAAAGTGTTGAGAGTAACTGACCAACCAACATCACTATCTTTACGCCTCAAAACCAGTCATGCAGAAACATGGCATGTATAATCCAAAATAAACATTTGACATGTTGTGAATTCTTGTTAAGAAACCATTTCTAAATTGCTAACTGGAGCAGGCTGTGTGTAATCTACAGCATGCAATGCAGAACATGGAGTCAGCTCAGCTCCTCTTCTGGACAGAACATGAAGAGTAAGATGTTTCCAGAGACCTTTGTCAGTAAACATAACCTGTGTTGCTTCACAATGCTGTTGTGTCACAATCTGGAAGTTTCTTTCATGACTGATGTATTACTTAATGTACTGTAAAGAACATTTTATGACCTACAAGTACATAAAACCAATTATACTCACACCATCAACTCTGGAGTTGTTAAGTGAGAGAATTATATTGTTTAAATTGAGTCTTTTGTAAATTAAAAATTATTAAGGACTGTTTTAAATGGAGTTTATTGTTCATAATGAACGTAATGTTCCCCCTGAACAAAGAGGATTTATGTTATATTCCACAATATGCAACATTAACAAGCAGCAATATTCAGCCATTTACAGTTTTAAGTCTGGTTTTATTTATTAGGTAGTATTGTTTCATGTGTTATTGTATTATTTCTCCTCTCTCTGTCTCAGTAAACAGTGGAGGTTGTGTGCAATCATCTACACAACATAACCTGAATAACTCCAGTCATGTTAGCTCTGTGCTGGCATTAATCAGAGCCTGGCGTATTAATGAGAGCGCGGCAGCTAGCTAATTACACCCATAGATTCTGCAGCAGCCCATTAAATATACAAATGACAGAATTAAAGAGCCCAGCCTCTTCTGATTAATCTTTAAATGGGGAAAAACTAATGATGTCTGTGCAAACTTTCCCTTCACACATTTCTCCCCCTCTCCTCTCAACGTCAGTGCCTGGCAATCAATCATATTAATTAAGGAAAAATAATTTGTATCATTTAACATTTCCCTCTTTCCTGCTCAGTTGCTGCAGCGGTGCTGCAGTGATGTACTGTATTAGACGTGTCTGGAAATTATCCAAGTCTATTTGTTCCTGCATTCATTTATTCTTCTTTTTTTTCTAAACTATGTTTGTGATGTTTCATCTCTCTTCATTTACTGTGGGTTGTAGAAATACATCTGGATTAGTGAAAATATGAGCAGGCCATCATCCTCTTTCCAATCAGCCCGTTTCAGGCTCAAATACTGAAGAATTACAAATGAGGAGAGAGGATTTTATAATCTGTTTAGAACCGGTATCCTTAATTCAAAGATGAACAAGGAGAGCAGGAAGTCATGTTGCAGCGCTTCAGATACAAACGCATTACAGAGAAGATGAATGGACTAACATGCATTTATGGAAACAAGCACTCACAGGGTATTCATATCACAGCAGGATTGCATATGGTTATAATCCTGTTTTATCTAAAGTAAGATTCAGTTCGGTAAATATTGACCTCAAGTACCTTAAATTCATTCAGCATTAAGAAGCATCGTTAATCACAAGTGAGCAGACTCATCATTATGGAAACATCCACTTCTATCACAATAACTGCACATGGAAAACAGCCTATTTGGCCAAAATAATTTTAGTAAAGTGGCCATAAAATTACAAGTGAAAGGGCAAAGGTCAATGGAGAAAGGGCCTTTGCCATCAATGCCCCTAGACTCTGGAACAGCTTACCTCAGGTCCTCAGGTTAGCTCAATAACCAATTTCAAATCTCTTTTAAAAACCCAATTTTATAAAAAGGCTTCTTTAACTACAAAGGAAACAGCTTGGTGCACCTTTTCCTCACCTTATATTCTCCTCTTTGGCATGATGTGTTGCTACTTATTGTTTGGATATCACAGGTTACGTGTTATTTTGTAACTATGTTTAGAAAGGTGCTATACAAATAAAGATTATTATTATTATTATTATGTGATTTTACAAGGTAAACGATCTTGATTTTAGATTTAACATACAGAGTATTGTCTCTGCTCAAAGATGTCCCCTTAATTCACATGTTTAGGAAACGGGGACCCCTGCAGCAAGAACCTGAAAGAACAATTTATGGAAACAAACAACTAATATTCCTAGAATGGTGCATAATGTTGATGGAGAAAAACGGTGACCTGCAGTTTCCTACAGAAAGCCCATCAGGAAACCTCACATGTAAAGAAAAGTTTTCTCAAGACTCAAATAAACCTTATTTCCAAGCAATGCATAATCTAAATGTAGTGATGTTTGTTGAATAAAATATTATGGGCTTTCGCATTATGAAACTGAACAAAAAAGACTTTGCAAAGACTCAACCCGTATTAAAACGGTTCCGGTTGTCACTGTCGGAGTTACTAGGTTTCCATAAGACATCAACGATTGACGAGTCTCTCCTCTGTGATCAATTGACTCTCGGGGGGGCATTACACTGCATTACATTCATAATCCAATTTGGCTTTGATTTGTTCGCTGTTCCATGCGCTTCGATGGGAATAATTGTCTGTAGATGATGCTATTAGTATTGATGTTTGTAAAAGGGCGACGGTTTGAAGACTGCCGACACATTCATGGTCCAGAATAGATCCGGTCGGAAAGTGATTGTCTGATCCATTACCCTTTATGAAGGAGGAGAGTGGAGGAGATGAGAGCCGCCCCTCAATAGTAAAAATCATCATCTATTTGCTGGAAGCATTCAGAGACATCTATTTACCTTCGTGCTGAAGGAGCATTGGTAAGATCAGAAAAATCATATTTTGTTGATTTGGGATAAAAACACAGCGTTCAGAGAGAGCGATGAACAAGAAGCGTGAACCACGAGTAAAGATAAAGAAGACAGCTGTTTGGATTTCTTAACATTAAGACAACACAGAACACTATCTGATCATTCAGCTCCAACAGAAGTAAGTTTGTACAGGACAAAGCCGACGTCAGAGATGTGATATCATTAGAACAGAAGTCTGATCTGTGATCTTTATAAACCATAAAAAGCTTTGCTTAGTCCGTGTGCTGTTTAAGTCACACCCTTTTATCCGTACGGTTATTTACACATTCAGACTACTCACATCCAGGAGAACACACTAGTTATCCTTTAAGAAGAAAAGAGACTGGAGAACAGGTCGACACAAGAATATATATATATAATCTCAGTGTTAATAGTAAAGATTAAAAGACAATCTGATAATTACGTTTCTGTCGAAATGAAGTAATTAAAGATTTGTATGCTCTAAGTAGAATGGTGGTCGTCTAAATATAAACAAATATATTAAGAAATTGACTAGCGTGTGTGTGTTGTGAATTTCTTGTTATTTTGAATGACTGATTGATTTCCAAACAAAATCAATAAACACAAAAAAAAAGTGTTGTATAAAAACTTGGTTTGTTTTCACCTCAAAGGCATAAAGTCATAAAATCAAACATATTTTTATTCTAATAAACAGATAGTTTTCAGTTATTATTGTGATTTGAATAGATTTCTTTTATCGTTTAGGGTGACTTACCTCTCCAAACACACTCACTCTTTCTCAATTTCTATGCGACCTTCAAAGGACCTTTACAAAAACAGTATTTTTAACTAAACGTGCCGATGCAGTGAAAAATAAAATCTATGTGTGTGTGTGTGTGTGCATGAAAACTGCTGTCAATCTCAAAGGCCACTAAAAGATCACACTCAGTATTTGGACACATAATCCAGAAAAGACATACTACTAATATTTCAGATGTAAAATGAACAGTACACTTTGTGGGTGGCACAAGATTATGTGACCAACACAGGGAGATTTGTTGACTCAATTACAGCTGATCACGGTCACATAAGGATTACAGATGAAAACTGTTATCTGCACAAAGTCAGGAATTTGTCATCAGTTTTAGAAAACTGGTTTGCCGACAGATATAAATGTTTTTTATGACATTTTATCATAGAGTTTTAACGTGGAAAGGTTTTAATCTATGACCCAAATTTAAACATTATGTCCACTCAGAAAGATCTAACTGGTGATACGAGGTTTGTGCAGGACAGTGAAGTAATCGCAAGTGGCATCGGAGAGCTTTGCCCGCTCAAATCCCACTGATTAGTATCAGCAGTCATTAATTATGAGCGTCAGACTGGGTGATGTTCTCAGATGAAGCAGAACATGTTTGGCTGTGCAGCTCAACTCTCTAATGATGCTGGTAAACAGAAAGATAATTGTCCTTTAAGATGACTGGAGAAGTCATTCTGAAGGAATGTCAGCAGAAGACTGAGAGACTGCAGTGTGATCACTGAACACAACAACATACCGACTAACACAGGCATGTATGTATGTATGCACGTGCACGTATACACGCACGTACAGTATATAGCAACGCACATGTACCTACCTACATATTCAGCACTTTCTTACCTGTGAAGTCAGTGTTGGCAGGAAGGGTGTCACTGGGAAACTGGTAGTAACTGTTTCCTGGGAATCTGGTTCCTCTGACAACAGGAGCTCGTGGGTCGGAGAGAGAGACGTCGGTCCTCTCCACCTGAAAATAAATAATATTATTACACGTTCGTGCTGAATACTCGATTCTGATCGGTCAATCACGGCGTTCTGCGGTCTGTAATTTCTGTATAACAGACCGTTGCTATGTATAGCAGACCGTTGCTATGTATAACAGACCGTTGCTATGTATAGCAGACCGTTGCTATGTATAGCAGACCGTTGCTATGTATAGCAGACCGTTGCTATGTATAACAGACCGTTGCTATGTATAGCAGACCGTTGCTATGTATAACAGACCGTTGCTATGTATAACAGACCGTTGCTATGTATAGCAGACCGTTGCTATGTATAACAGACCGTTGCTATGTATAACAGACCGTTGCTATGTATAACAGACCGTTGCTATGTATAGCAGACCGTTGCTATGTATAACAGACCGTTGCTATGGGCGCAGCTCTGATGTCGGACTCTGGCGGACCGTTTTTGTGTCAAAATATTGATTTCTTCAATAAGTAGCCGTGTAATAAGCAGGATAATGTACAGCGAGCCGGTCATTGTTGTGAAAGAATCCCCTTCAGGGCGATTCTGCATCGCCCTGTCGGGGATTCTTTCACAACAATGACCGGCTCGCTGTACATTATCCCTTACAGAATATTTACACCATGTTCACTATTTTAGTTTAGCATGTTGTTAGCATGCTAACAATTTGCTAATTAGGATAAACACAAAGTGCAGCTGAAGTTGATGAGAATGTTATTAGTTTGCATGTTTTAAGTCATAAACCGAAGTATGGGACAGATTTGAATTTATGGGGCGGCTGTGGCTCAGAGGTAGAGCGGGTCGTCAACTAATCGGAAGATCGGCGGTTCGATCCAACCCCAGATTGCTCCCGAAGCCTGTGCCATGAAAGAGTATTTAGATCAGATCCTGATTGGCACCTTGCATGGCAGCCTCCGCCACCAGTGTGTGAATGGTATTTAATCTTATCTGTACAATCCTCTTTTGTATATAACTTATGATTCCACTGTATATACATATCTACCCTCCTATATCCATCTTATAGATATTCACTTAGTCCCATATGTATATAGTTCTATGTGCATAATCTCTCTGTGTATAGATATAACTCCACCTGTATATATCATCTATTGTTTATAATATTCTTATACAAATTTGTTATACAATATCCCATTAGTATGCAATTTATAGTTAAGCTACTATTCATCAGAATAATGTTGATCACTTGCACTTTAATAACAATCTGTATATATGTCTATGTACATACACCAATATATCCTCATTTGTATATATTGTCTTATCAGCACTTTACTAGTTTGCACTCTGGTTAGATGCAAAAATGCATTTCGTTGTACTTGTACTTGTACTATGTGCAATGACACTAAAGTTGAATCTAATCTAATCTAATCTAATGGGTGAATGTTGACATGTAGTGTGAAGCTCTTTGAGTGGTCAGAAGTCCATTTACCATTTGGACCTGATGAAAAGTCAGAGGATCACCGAAGAGATTACAGTTTATCCTGATGGGTGTTAAATTTCATAGCAATCCATCCAACAGTTGTTGAGACATTTCACTCAAAACCACAAATGCCAACCTCATGGTGGTGTCAGAAGAGAAGTCAGATGATCAACAAAGTCATTAGGATTCATACTCTGGACACCACGAATGTCTGTACAAACCTTTGTGCCAATCCATCGGATAGTTGTTGAGATATTTCAGTCTGGAGCAAAGAGGTGAACTGATGCTGCTAGCATGGCTAAAACAGACGTATGGGTATGAATATTTTCTTTCCGTAACACACAAAAAGAGGACTAGGCCAACTGACATATAGTGTATTTAAGCACACACTCCTACACACCTGATATAGTGGGAGTGGTCCGTTGAGTTGTGCTGGGGGATCCCAGTCTATCTGAATGCTGGTTTCATTGACTGGATGTAACTGAAGCAGAGACAATCCTGTTGGAGCTGAGGACAGAAAGGCAGAAAATGAGAGACTCAAAGCAAATAAGAATAATATTTGTCATAAGATGTGGATTTGTGACAGCTGCTTTATTACTTTTTCAAAATGTTTTAAATGTATCTAAAATATGAGCTTATAGAAACACTTGTAATCATCAATAAAATCATTCCATTCAGTAGAAACATGTCTTTAGCTCCTTTATCTCCCACCTACCGTCTGTCTAGACTGCACAAACGTCCCATTTTCATTTAACAGAGGGTCAATTTAATTTCCTTCTTTCACTTTAGATGTTAAATTAAATGTCCCTGTGAAACATACTGGGCGCTACGTGAGCCGTAGCTTCAACATGTATCATAAATAAATCAAGCGGAGACCGGCTGATACGGTGAGAGGAGATATATAGGGAAGGAGAGAGAAGCAGGTGATGGACTGGTGTAGAGATGGGAGAGATGTGCGTGCATTAAGTGTCCTTCCATCGTTGTGTTTCTGAGTGTGTGTGTGTGTGTGTGTGTGTGTGTGTGTGTGTGTGTGTGTGTTTCAGTAATGGTCTAAATGGTCTGTGGTAGGAGTAAATTAGCTCTCAGTGACACACATGCGGACCATCTTTAGTGTGAGTTCTAATAGAGCTCTTAAAAGGGAAGTGGACAGCTTGTCTTAGGCGGCTCATCTTGGCACATCAAACCATAAATTACTGCCAATCGATAGCTTACCAGTCTATTGAAATTGAGCTATGGTGACATTTAGAACATTGACTGTGCCACACACACACACACACACACACACACACACACACACACACACACATGTACACACTCACACACACACACACATGTACACAAGCACCTCGTTTTAAACAGTGGTGCACTTCTTTGATGTATGAAGTGCTGAAAAAAAAAATATTTTTGGTTTCACCAAAGTCCGAACAATCTCAGTCCGATTAGCAACTTGAGACGCGAGAATGGAGTTGGAATTGAGAAGCTGGTATATACACTCAGTTAACAAGTCATTATAAAAATAAAATAAAAAAGCTAAATTGTCGCCAAACTATAGCCGATGGATTCTGAGACATTTCAGCCAATGCGTTTGGCCTCGTTTGCTCCCCACACGGACTGTTAACCTCCATTCAACCAAAGCCGGCTCAAACGTGATGCTACTCGGACTACAAATGCCAATTCCAAAATCTTGTGCAGTTGTCTACAGATTCTACATTCATATGTGAGATAGAGATTGAGAGAGAGCTTATAGAGAAGGTGCAATGTGTACGAATTTTAGTTTAAAGCATTCAGCAATTATCAACAGAATGTGAAGAGGTTACAGTGTTGACGTCATGTCAAAGACGTCTGAAATGAAGTTTTGTCTTCACCCAAAGATCACTGAACATTTCTAACGGCCACTTCTGAAATCTATTTAAAACGTTTCAGAATTGTAAAAACTGAGTCAGTAGTACCAGACAATAGAAATATATCATGTAACCTTAATCCCTGACTATTTTAATTTAGGAATTGAAAATAATATTTCTTAATATAAGGAAAACCTATCTGCCATGGTGGCGGTGACCTGAGATTTTTACCTGCCACAGCCAACATTTACCCTGTATGTTGCAGGTGCTTATTTCATTCCTTGGTCTAGGGCTTTTATTGTGAAAGGTAAGAATGGAAGGAGTGGAGTCTGCGCTGCCTTTGTCAAGGATGAAATGAGTAATAAAGTTTGCCGTCCTGGTTCAGACTACGGAGCCTCTGTGTCAACCCGTTCTGCACAATGTGATTGGTTGATGCCTTAATTCACGGTGCGAAAGCTTGAAAAAAAAAATCACATCGCATTCTGTGTGAAAGTATTCATAACAAAAACAACAGTTCGAAAAAGTATATTAACGTGAAAATTAATCGCACGAAAAAAACGCAGACGGTGTGTAACGGCCTTTAGGGTAAAAATCCCCAAAAGTTGTTGCATGAGGCCCAACATCTTTTAAAATGAGCAGCTCTTCTAAGACCCAGTGATAAACAAGGCAAACGTGAGCATGCTCACTGCTTGAACTCTACTAAAGTAGGACCAAAGCTTTTGCCCTTTTCGAACTAATGGAATTAGTCTATTGAGCACAATCTAGCTTGTTATTATCAAAAGTTTCGGGCACCCTGGACTTCTAACCCCCAAAAGGCACAACTAGACCATTCTGTTAACCATCATACCAAATGTGAAGTTCCTAAGATAAATAGTTTCTGAGTTCTGCTCCTGAAACGAGGACGGACGGATGGAAGCACGGACACGCGGAGCGCTATATACCCCCAACTACGTTGTCGCATGGGGATAATTATTATCTAATTTATTCTATTATATAATATTGTTTACTGTTTTTTTCTCATTGTGTTTTATTTTGTTTATTTCATTCATTGTATTTCATCATCGTAATTGTGTTTTGGCAACACGTCAAATGTCATGCCAATAAAGCCGACTGAATTGAACTGACAAAAAATGAATTCCTCCATTAACTGTGCAATATTCAGGTACATCATGTGCAATATTACTTCTTTTCTGTTTTTTAGCGTACCGTACCTTCTTTCTATTTCACTTATCTTATCTTATTTACTCATTTTACTTAATGCTACTTACTTACTTAATTGTCATTCTACTAGGCACTGGTGCTAGAAATAGTACGTTTTACTTTTTTATTTTATACACTTGTATTTTATACACTTGAAACTCGTTGTAATTTGTTGTATTTTTTGAGCAATCTCTGGCACAAGAATTTCCTTCGGGATTAATAAAGTTCTATCTTATCTTATCTTATCTCTCTTAACTTAATTTCTTTGCTCACTTACTCATTACTTAATCATTACTTAATCATTTACAGTATTATTGGAGATACAGGTTGTAATTATTTTAGTGTTCAGCATGTACTGGACAACAACCTGTCTTCTATTTACCAAATCTGCAAATCAGGAAAAACCCTACAAACTTTACAGACTTCTAAAGACAGAAGAGTGTGTGTGTGTGTGTGTGTGTGTGTGTGTGTGTGTATTGTGTCCCTGTATGAGACAGCTCCCCCCCCCCCCTTATAGTGATCGATGGGATTCTAATGTGCTGTCCTGTATTCTCCGCGTGTCATGTATTCATTTATTGTATCTGCTTGTTAATTCACTGAAATGTACTTAACACTATGACACATTCAGTTTGACGAAAGCCACTCGCCTTATCATGCGTGTGCTCGAACACGCACACACGTGTACACCCACACACAAGGTTAACAGTCCACCAGAAAGGTTAATTTTAGCTGCCGACATGGTAATGAAGCAGCTAAATCACGGGCCAGCTCCCAGGAGCAATTGTGCATGTGTGTGTGTGTGTGTTTTGTGTTTTTACAGCGACTGACATGTCTTAACAGGCTCTTAGCGTACAGTTACACCACGCACACAAGCACACCACTTATTGACATCGCGATCCCTTGCCATGCATATTTCTCTCCTCAAGAAGGGCCTCGGGCCAATTATGCGTAAATCAATAAAGTTCCTGTTCTGTTGAGTGGTGTTACAGTGTGAGTGTGTATGTGTGTGCATGTGTGTGTATGTCTCCGTGTGTGTGTGTCTTGTAGAACAAGCCTTTATGGATGTAGGATACATAAAACATCACCATCAGTCCCTGATTAGCCACTCACTTTACGTCTTGATCGATAACTTTGTGGAAAGACACACACATCGAAACAATTGCAAACGCGTCCACACACATGGACGGAGAAGCTCGTGTCGTTACGTCCGACTCAGCGTGCACGCTAATGTTCGGTCGTGTGCTTTTGGTGTAACTCCAGTGGTTTCGCAGATGCTGTCTGCTCACTTACAGCAGATGGTAGCCGGCTCTAATGGCCCGGCCTTATGTGTGGTAGATTTATCAGTGCATCAGTACCACGCTCAAGTACTCCCTACGAGGAGAACCACTTAATGGGAGGATCATTTCATCCACAAACAGGAGATATCACAACGTTCACGTCACTTCTGTAAAATACAGTTTTAAGACCAAATGTTACGACTGTTTGGACATGAAGAAGTTTTCAGTTTTTCACTAACAACAGGAGCCAAAGAGGAGAAAACGTAAGGATTTACATATAAACATACTTATTATGATACATTCAGCTCTGTGAACTTTACATCAACAATATAGATTCCTTTAGAGGGAATACTAAGGTAAGCGATTGTTGCAAAATAAACTAACTTTTTTTGTATTTTTTGTACTAGGATGAAGATTTGTTTGGATTTTTGTCTGCAGGGTAAGAATGGGTACAAAGAATGATGGGATTGAGTTTCTTTAGAAAAGAATATTTTTTTTACAGGCTGTCAAAACTTCTGATAGAAATTGACAAATAAAACTAAACTACAGTGATGTTGATGTGTTTAAATGTAGTGAGACCCACAGGTGGTCATTCAAGTGGGTCCCCAATAAAATGTGTGCTTTTTGACAAATTGTAGTGTTAAACTTGTGTTTGATGTTATATGGTTATAAATATGGTTATATTCATGTATGTTGAAAATTAAACAAAATCTAAAATCTGAAAACTTTTATTTACAAAACATTAGCCTGTACATTTAAAATGTGATATAATAAAAAAAATGATTTGAGTCAGAAATTATTAACATTAAACTTGACTTGAAGTCTAGTAAAAATCTATCCTCTGAAAGTCTGCTGATAAAATAAAAAGACACAAATATGTTGCAGCAAAGTCATTTAGTGTTTCCTGCTGTGATTGAGACTATGAACACGAACGAGAGTAGATGAAGAAAACAACAACTTTGTGCAGGATTTGATGCTCGCAGTCGGCTACTACTGTGTGGAAATGTCCAATCCACATGTTTACATATTACGTCGTTGGTATAAGAGCAGCGTAATGTGAGCGTAGCGAGTGTGAGGTTGAGCAACACAGAGAGAGTGATGGTGAACGTGCTGAGAGAAGAAATTAGCAGTAAAGTCGCGTTATGTGTCACACACACACACTTTTTTTAATCCGATTATCAGTGAAAAAATATGGTGCGTCCTATCAGAGAGGCAGGACGCGTACTGTACCTAACATCACTGAAACTAAAACCAAATGAAATATGTAGTATATTGTAATTATGACCAGGCAAATTCTGTCTGTCTCTGTCTGTAAGAGCGTAAAAAAAACAAAAATATTAACAAAAAACTGTAGTATGGTTTGTAATATGTTGACTAAAACTAAAATGTAGAAAATTGACAAGAGCATGCAAAGACTTGTATGGTATTAATAATAATTTGAAGCCTTAAAAGAAGGCAACAGCTCTTCAAAATGTTCTTTTATCTCATGATTACAGCTCATCTGTTCCCTATACTTGGTAGGAAACAGAGGAAAAACAGTTTTAATATACCGAGGGTTTATGTACCTCCTGATATCGTGCTCAAAAAATTATTATTAAATATTTTCTGTAAACTGAATGAGTTAAAGTGATGTGAGGTGTGGAGCTACGACAGAAGCTCAACGCCCGATGAAGTAGCGCATGCTATGCAGATTTAAAATAAATCTGCTAAACGGCATATGCCATTATCATTTCTTATAGTTGAAACAAGGGACATCTTTGGCGTTGGATGAAACAAAATGGTGGCAACAGATGTGGCTGTTAAAAATACATTCAAAAAGTCAACTGGGTACAATAAGCCATATTGTATTGTACTGTATTACAGTCAAGAGAAGTCTTTGGAATCACTTGAAATAAACATTGTCGCTGTGTCAACAGATGTAGCCATTAAAAATACATTTAAAAAGTCCACCGATTACAATACGAGGTATCATTCATCACAATAAACACAAGGAAGGACTTTTTGAGAATCGTATGAAATGAAAATATTCGCTACGTCAACAGATGTAGCTGTTTAGAGTACGTTCAAAAGCTCAAATCCCTGAGCAAGTATTTATAGATGAAAGGCTTTTTTCCACTCATTGTCTATTCACCTGAAGGGAGAAACAAAACTAAAAACTAAACAAGAGACATAAAATGAGTCGCAAGAGTAGAAACCACGAGTGAACAGATGGAAAAGTGTGTTGGAGGGTCAAGTGTGTGTGTGTGTGTGTGTGTGTGTGTGTGTGTGTGTGTGTGTGTGTGTGTGTACAATGTGTATATTGCAGAGTGATTCATGTTTCCCTGCTGCCATGTGCTGTTTAGTGTTTAAGTGAAAGCAGGTAGAGATAGAAGTGGAGGATGGATTGAGTGAAAAGGTGAGAAAGCAACAGACTGTCAGATAAAGACAATAAAAATTCTGCATGTGTGTGTGTGTGTGTGTGTGCATGCGTGTGTGTGTGTGTGTGTGTGTGTGTGTGCATGTCATCCCGCACTGATCAATTAGTGCTCATCTCAGTACCATAGATTTGTGCCTGAGTTATTAAACACAGCTAATTCATTCTACTTCCATACTGGTTATAAATCTACAGGAGCGAGAGAGACACTGTGTGTGTGTGTGTGTGTGTGTGTGTGTGTGTGTGTGTGTGTGTGTGTGTGTGTGTGTTTCTGTAACTCTGTGTGTGTTTGATTCATGGCCAGCAGGAAGTGTGTGCTACGCCACATTTTTCTCCTTGTAATTAACAGTAAATTGTTTTTACTGCCGCTCGCCATGAATATCCCCTCTGGTTAACGCGACCAACGCTGTCGCCGCTCAAGTACCCGATGACTGACTGTGTGCTTTCGGATGTGCGTGTGCATCTGTGTGTTGTGAAGGGAACACCGCACACTTTAATGATTCAATACTGCACGTAGTACCTAACTGAATATATCGGCACTATCAGCATTTCTCTATTTTCAAACTTGTTTTCTACAAAGCTGATTTTGAAGCCATATGTACGTGTATTTCTGTTTCTTGTTTTACCTGCTGGCAGCGTCCGTCCTGAGCTCGGCAGACTTGAAATGCAACCTGTCTTTGTGCAGAGTGTCACAGTGAAGTTGTACGAATGGTAAGGCTTCAGTCCTTTCACTAAGTAGACAGGCTGTGACGACGGTCCCGTCCTGTGTAAGACCTGAAAACGAGAGACAAAGAGGGAATTAAAACTTGTGACAATTCATATTCTTAATTCGGAAGAAAAGAGGAGAAACAGAAGCAAGAAACCAGTGTTATTTATACACAGTGACCACTTTAACTTCGTACTGTACACACTGGTGTAGTAGCTGCTCACATGACCTGATACACAGCTGCACCATTAACTGTGTAATAAATGTGACCATCAGACAACCACGTTTAATTAAACATAACCTGGTAAGATATCAGTGATTTTAGAGTGTCTGACATAGCAGATAAAATCACAATTCATTAAATTATCTGGCCAGTTAAAATTGTTTGGGTCAATTACAAATTTATTAATTTTCTGCCTCCAAAACTTTACTGCAACTACAGGTGTGAATATTTTCTACACAAGAAAAGCACGGTGAAACATCAGTTGTACGGAGGCTGAGCTAATCAGACAGCATTTATACTGCATTATATTCCATATCTGACATTTCTTAATATCTGTTTCTCCTATATTTTATTATCCAGCACTATATCACTTTCTGCACTACATTCACTTTTTCTTTAAATAGTCCTGTATCTCAGTTGTTTACCCTGCACTATATTCTTTTTTAACAGTTCTTCTGCACATTGCATATTTTGTTTTATACTCTGTATTACTTACATGTGTCTTGTTACTACTTGTGTCGTTTTTACTAACATGTGTACTATTCACCTGTGACGTTTTTACTAATATGTTTGCACTATGGAACTGTGATGCTGGAAACTTGAATTTCCCTCGGGATCAATAAAGTTACTATCTATCTATCTATCTATCTATCTATCTATCTATCTATCTATCTATCTATCTATCTATTTACCAAAAGAAACCAAAATTATATATAAAGCACTTTTACCTTGACTTCTAGTGCAATTCTCACTCAACAGAGAGTTTTATAGTGGTCCTGCTCATTATGTGCAAAGGATAAAGTGTTTCTTACCTGACTAATAACCGGAGGAGCGTAGAGATAGTCGGTCTGTTCAGTGAGCAAGTTGACCCGATATTCTGTGACTTGTCCTCTGGCGATGATCCCTCGACCTTCAGCAGAGCTCCACGTAACTCTGAGACTGGTGGACGACTGTGGAGACACTTCTGGAGGAGCCATCAACTCTGGAACTGGAAACATGAAACATGAAATATACACATCATACACCATATTTACACTTTCATTAATGATGAGCTAATCACTAACAAACCATTTATGCATATTTGGTACGAACTGAGAAACTGAGAATATGACTCAAATTAGTATCTGATCTAATTTAAAAATCTAAGTATTTAGAATCTACAAAGAATTTTTGACTGTTGAAAACCAGTGAAAAATAGTCTAAAAAGATGCATTTTCTCTTAGATTATGTGACACTAAAACCTGACGTTGTTAATCCCGGAGTTGTAAAGTTTTAGATTACTTAACTCTGTTGTTGATTTCTTAATATTTCTAGTTATTTTTATCCACCTAATACATTAAAAAAGAACCTTTTAAATTGAGTTAATTAAAAATAAAATACAAATTTAGACACAAAGACATACATTCAAATTGGAGACTTAGTGGATATTATGTGGATTTAATGGATGTTCCATAATTCTACGGTTGTGATAGCCACTGTTACATGACAGATTAGAGAGAAGGAATCTTTTATTCTACTGTTGATGGCATCTGGCTGTGAAATATGCTGTGAAATGTGATTCATGGCAGACATCACCACAGTCATATTCCTTCTCTCTAACACAGCGCACGCACGTGCACAAACACTGACACACACTCCACATTTAAAATGGTGTTATCATATGCTTGTTATCCAGACACATAGCTCAGAGTGATGTTGGAGGCAATCGTTTAGTCCTAATGAGCCATATCATCTATTTGAAATTCAAATACCTTAATGAGTTTCCCCTCCCCCACACGCACTTTTTATTTCCTCCCTCCTTCCTTCCTTTCTCTGCATTCCTTCTGACAAATGCCTGTGTTTTTTAATTTAATACAATTATTTTTTTTATTACATCCATCAGCATCTGTTGGACACATTTTGACCAAAACATCACTTGATTACATGACTCACATCTCTGATTTCTGTCATCATTTCAATATTTTGGCCCACAATTTATGCTGCATTCTCCTGCTCGAGGAAAGGTCAAAACCACAGCGTTCACAAGACACTGCGTCTGAAAAATTTAATCCAGAGCAACAAAGCAATCAAATCTAATACAGCAACATCCATTTTCTAATCTTTCTGATTCATCTACCTAACTTTCTACCGAGGAGCAACCACACCTGACAGCTTCATATTATAGGAAGTCAAATTTAGGACATAACTTGTATTAAAAAACAAATCCACATTGGCCTCACCATTCAACCACGGTTGTTGCCAACTGGCAGAGTCTATCTTTAACAACACTCAAAGGGAATAAGGATTGATTTATTATCTGCTGTATGGAGAAACCCCCTTTCTGACGACAATAAAGTCATCTGACTTTGAATAGTAAATTGATTTAACTTTAACTTTCACTGAACTCGGATACACCCCATGACTGAATAACAAATAATCAATGGAATCTTGGTTATTTGCAACCAGAAGTGACAGAGAAGGCGGAGCTGACTATAACCGAACGCTGAATAAAACATTTTTAGGCGACCAAAAATGTGATAATCAACTTTCATGAAGTGAAAACACACTGAAAGGGTTAAAGTTGTGAGACAAAAAGGCGGACAACTCCCAGACCGGAAAACGCCGTGGTAGCGACCTGTCAATCACCAGGTAGCCCCGCCCTAAAGCATCCCCTGCTTTATGGTCTTTTTTTTCAGATTTTTTTTTTTTTTTACTTGATTTTGACTTTTTTTAAATTTTTTTCTCGACATATTTAAATTTTTTTTTTTTTTTTTTTTTTTTTTTTACATGTTTCGGACATTTTCAGACTTTTTTGGGGAATTTTTTTGACATTCGTCAGACTTTTTTTGGGACATTTTTTTTTTTTTTATTATTATTATTTTTACATTTTACAGATATTTTTTAAAAAGTGTTTCGACATTATTCAATTTTTTTTTTTTTTTACATTTTTCGGAATTTTTTTTTTTTACTTTATTTTGACTTTTTTCCAATTTTTTTCTCGACATATTTCAATTTTTTTTTTTTTTTTTTTTTTTTTACATTTTTCAGACTTTTTTTTTTTTATTTGTTTTTGACATTTTTTAATTTTTCTCTCGACATTATTCAACTTTTTTTTTTTTTTTATTTTTTGGAATTTTTTCAGACTTGTTTTTTTTTACTTGATTTTGACTTTTTTCCAATTTTTTTCTCGACATATTTCAAATTTTTTTTTTTTTTTTACATTTTTCGGACATTTTCAGACTTTTTTGGGCAATTGTTTTGACATTCGTCAGACTTTTTTTGGGACATTTTTGGATTTTTTTTTTTATTATTATTTATTACATTTTACAGATATTTTTTAAAAAGTGTTTCGACATTATCCAATTTTTTTTTTTTTTTTTTACATTTTTCGGACATTTTTCAATATTGCTCTCTGACTCTAAATGGGACCATAATTTACTAAATGAACATCATGCTGTATTGAAGAAGACTTGAAACTAGTGATTGAGACCATAAACTCATGTTTACAATGTTTACTGAGGTAATAAATCAAGAGAGAAGTAGACTCATTTTCTCATAGGCTTCTATAGAACCAGAGGAGTCGCCCCCTGCTGGCTGCTAGACAGGATGCAGATTTAAGGAGCTTCATCATTGGCTTCCCTTCTCCGACCCGGAGTTTCCCACTGGTTGGAACCATGATCATGATCTATACAAACCTCCCTCCATGGTGCGTGCTGTGCTCCACCCTGACGTGACACTTCCTGCCACATTGGTGCTCACGACTCTCATCTGATAGGTGGAGAACGCCTGCAGATCTCCTACGACGGTGCTGTTCTCGGGCGGTGAGACTGCGCTCCTATTGGTCAGCTGTGCTTCTGGGGAAACGCTTGGATCCAGCCAACCAGCGCTGATGAACACTCGCTTCTCAACAGCGGGACGTGAAATGTTCTGTGATTCCGTTGGCCCACGCAGAAAAACCTCATACCTTGTGATAACACCTGGACAGAAAGCAAAATAGTAAAAAAAAGGAGTGTGTGCAAAAGATTAGTACTGATGACTACAACAACACTAAACACTTATTTCTGAAATGAACACCACAAATAATGAGAAAGCTCTGGCCAGTGTTTGGCCCTTTAGTAGAAAACAGGCTGATAATGAGTCCTGGCTCATTGAGTCCAAATGTTGTTATAAGTATAAAATACTAATAAAATCCAATAATATAGAGAGGCTTAACGTGGAACATCTCTTTATTCTTTCCCTTTCCTTTACACCAATATCAGTCTTTATTCCTCACACTCTACATTATCGTTGTTTCAAGGCTGTGTCCTCCCTTTCTCACCTCTCTAATATCAATATCGTTCATATAGAGGAGCTCTTACAACTGCAACAGTATTAGTTTATTTTAATACGTATGGTTGTAAACTAGCGCTAGGCTCCTTAAATACTCTGTTAACATTCTCGGTAACTTTACTGAACTATTGACAATCCTCCCTACCTCCCTACTAAATATACTGACTGTTGAAAAATGGACAATAAATAATAGACCTTGCGTTATCCAATCATTAAAGCTCCTCTAAAAGTCCATACAACATCAGCAAAGAGATGACCCTGATGAAGACCAACACGTTGGGCATTTTAAATACATATTGCCACGTAAAATAAAGGCATTTTAATTTTACACAAACCCTACAGTGTGCCTTAGATTAAGTGAAAAGCTGAGGGCAGATGACATAAACTAAAATACAACCACACTACTGTGGAGAGACTCCACATTTGCAAATCAGAATTGAGGAGGTAATAATGCCAACCAAGCAAACACTGTGCTAGTGCATACCTACATTTAACCAGGAAAAACACAAACTGGTGTTTGCAGATGCACTGCATTTAAAATTGATCTCTTCTTCAGTTTCTCTCTATGTTTTTACAGAAGGCCACATGCATCCAAATCATCATTCAACCTTTAAGTGTTCTAAATCACTAGAATGAAATATGTTTCTAGTTGAGACTTCCTCCGATGACGGAGCTCGCCAAGTCAAGGAACAAACCCAGATCAAAAACCTTGAGAGCTACATCAACCAATGAACTGATGACGGAGGAAATGAAGGAAGGAGACACAGAGACACCCATGTAACAAGGCGTAGTATGACACTGGGGGGGGGGGGGGGGGGGATTAACAGAGAGAGAGAAAAACGAGAGACACAAACACAGAGAGAAACCCAGGTTACAGAGCTTTGTATGACACTGAGCCTTAGAGCCATTACAAAGCTCTCTGGATTTACCAAAGGCAGCTCCAGTTCAGTGTGTATTCCTGTGTGTGTGTGTGTGTGTGTGTGTGTGTGTGTGTGTGTGTGTGTGTGTGTGTGTGTTTGTGTACTGGTATTAGTTGATTCTCATACTTCTTCAGTGACACAAGCTCTGTCACCACTTTTAAATCCAGTCTTAAAACTCACTTTTATAAAATGGCTTTTCCAATCAGCTGAATTTTGAGTCCTTTGTATGCTTGTGTGCTGATGTATATGAATGTGCACATGTAATTGTATGAATATGTATATGCTTATTTCTTTATTTACCTATTCTTTACTGTTTTTATTTCATTATTTATGGTTCATTGTATTCTGCTGTCTTTGATGTGAACTTCTTTGGAATCCTCAAAGTCATGCTACTAGGCAAGTGTTTCATGTTAGTTCAAATGTGTGTGTGTGTTTGTGTATTATTAACACAGCCATTAATGATGTATATATTTGTTGTGTCATGTAATTGTAAATGTACTTCTAATAAACACGTGTGCATTTTGCACACATGTGTTTGTATGAATGTGTGTACAGTTTGTGTTTGGGGGTCTTACCATTTGGCTGATGGGGGGGCTCCCAGGAAGCACGCAGTGAATGAGGTCCTGTAGCAGTGATTGTGGGGGGGGGTTGGTTTTGTGGGGGGGCGGAGGCTGTCAGAAGAGACAGTGGGGGGGTAGAAGTGCAGCCTCCAGAAGAGCACGCCTGCAGACAAGGTGAGGTCATGTTGTAGGATGTACATGCTGAAAACGTGCACCGGTTGTGGTGTTGCGGTTGATAGATAGATAGATAGATAGATAGATAGATAGATAGATAGATAGATAGATAGATAGATAGATAGATAGATAGATAGATAGATAGATAGATAGATAGATAGTAACTTTATTGATCCCGAGGGAAATTCAAGTATCCAGCATCACAGTTCCATAGTGCAAACATATTAGTAAAAACCTCACAGGTGAGTAGTACACATATTAGTAAAACGACACAAGTAGTAACAAGACACATGTAAGTAATACAGAGTATAAAACAAAATATGCAATGTGCAGAAGAACTGTTAAAAATGAATATAGTGCAGGGTAAAACAACTGAGATACAGGACTATTTAAAGAAAAAGTGAATGTAGTGCAGAAAGTGATATAGTGCTGGATAATAAAATATAGGAGAAACAGATATTAAGAAATGTCAAGAAATGTTGTGGTGGCTCAAGCATACTGGCGACATCATTTTGAGGATACAGTTGCTTCACATATCTATATTGTTTTATTGGATATGACAGCTGTTTGCTCCACCTACCTCCAGCGTTGCAGTGTACTGGGTGAAAGGCTTTAGACCGCTTGCCACAGCCTCTGTAGATAAGCCTGTGTGGTGAATGACAGGCTCTGCTCCTCTAGACTCCGCGGAGGATAAGACAAACCTGAGGGAGACAAACATTGCGATAATCAATTCCTCTTCTCTTCATTTGTCCGTCTCTCTCTATAACTCCACTAGTTCACATGTTTTTCCCCACATCTCCTGTGTGCCTCTCAGCTATAAAAAATGCACAAATCATTTTAAAAATATATAAATAAATAAAAACTAGTGCTAGTCTACCCATCCTGTTTCTCTCTTTACCCTCAAACTTGACTGATCCTCTCCATTTATATGTCTCCATCTCTTCCCATTATCATACCACTTTTTGATACTCCCATCTCCATCTGTATCCACATTTTCTCTCAAATTGTACATATCCTATTTTTGTACCCTGAGTAAAACTGGGTTTGAGACAAATAAAATGTTTTCCTCTCCTCCTTCTCCACCACCTGTGCATCCTTCACATCCTTTGATTCTTCACAGACTTCCAGTAAAGTATACGTTTTCCCACTCTTCTCCCCGGTATCGATGGTTGCTCTTTACGTCTGCTGTTCTCCATCTTTCTTCTAATTTAATTATTATATATCACGGTCTCAACCTAACTGAGGTTTCTAAGTCTCCTTCTCCTCAATTTCACTTCACCGTCAGTAATCTCACTTTATAACAAACTGTATCTCCAAAAGGGGCTTCAATAGGTCACTCATCCTAGTTTAGCACATGCACAAGCTGTATATAGATATTATTATTATTATTATTAAGACGGATGATTTACGTTGATCATTACAATGTTTTTGGCAGTCAGAACCACAACATAGTACGACGGAGTGTTAGGGCCACATTGAGGAAAAAGAAAGAAATCTGAGATTTTGAGAATAAAGTCATAGGTTTACGGGAAAAAAAAGTCATAATATTATGAGAATAAAGTCAGAAGTTTACGAGAAAAAAGTCGTAACATTATGAGAATAAAATCATAGGTTTACGAGAAGAAGTCGTAGTATTACGAGAATAAAATCATAATATTATAAAGTAGTAATTTGACATGTTATTTTAGAGGGGAAATAGAGCAGCGTGCAGCATGTGTGAAGAACGTGGAGCATCTTGTGAAGTTATACTTATACTAGTTTAGGTTTCACAAATAACCAAATACTTCATGTTTTGGCTCATCAGCACCACATCACCAGGATCAGGACCTGGAAAAGATTGTGCAAGATACTGAGTTTATTCTGAAGAAAGAACCACACGGACCTGATGGGGAAACTGACTCTTTTGTAATATTACGACTTTTTTTCTCGTAAAGTTATGACTTTATTCTCGTAATATTACGACTTTTTTTTTCTTTAAATGTTATGACTTTATTCTCATTAAATTAAAACCCTTTTCTCGTAATATTATGACTTTATTCTCGAAATCTCAGGGTTTTTTTTTCCCTCAATGTGGCCCTAATACTCCGTAACATAGACTATACAGTAGGTAGAACAACTGAAAATTGTTTCTCCCTTTGAAGACCCACAAGTTGGAGTGCATGTGAATCTCTGCCTCTAAACCTTCCCGTCCTTTCTCTCCTTCCTTACCTTTCCACTGGGCCGGTGTCATTTCGTGGCGTGCTCCAGTTAAAGCTAGCGCTGGTTGGACCGGGTCGTCCCACAAGGTTTAAATGGAGCTGTTCTGCTTCCGGCGGTGCACCTAAAGTTTGGTATGAGGCTGATGCACTTGTTGTTGCACCGGCCACATTAGCTGTTATCAGCCAGTAGGAGTAGTTAGTGTAAGGAAACAAACCAGCGTCTTCAAATGATTCAGAGCCTGAAAGAAGAGAGGGAAGAAGGAGGGAGTAAGGTGGGAAATGAGTTTGTTTCATGTGTATTTAAAATAGTAAGGAGGAGATTAAAGTTGTGAGTGGATACTTACTGAAAGGATAGCGACTTTGGATGCTATGCACTGACTGTCCATCTCTGATGAGAGTGTAGTTGAGTCTGTTTGAGTTTGGGGAGTCAGGCGGATGCCAAGAGAGACGTATGGAAGAATAACTGAGAGCAAAACCTACCGGTGCAGGTTGCTGGGAGGGTGCTGCACAGACAGGAAAGAGATAAACAGTGAGACTATAAAGACTAAACAGATTCAATTATGTCATTTTACACAAAAGCAACATAAACCGTTTGTCCCTGTAAATGTTCTACTAGTGTCAGCAGTAAGTCAGCAAGCCTCCTGAATCTTTGCTGATGCTTTAAGGAATAGTTCAACAATACACTCATTGGCTTTGTTGCTGAGAGTTAGATGAGAGGATTGATATCACTCGAGTGTGTACGATAAATATGAAGCTGCAGCCAGCAGCTGTAGCTCATACTAGCTTAGCACAAAGACTGGAAACAGGTAGAAAAAGAAAATGTGATCACCAGTTGTGTCCTCCCTCCACTGGCTTCCTGTCTGTTTCCAGATTGATTTTAAGATTTTATTGCTTGTTTTTAAGGTTTTAAATGAGCTGGCACCACCTTATCTAGCAGAACTATTACATCTTCATACTCTAGAGCAATGAGGTCGACCAATCAGATGCTCCTGGATGTCCCCAGAACTAGACTTAAAAACAGTAATCTTTGGAACAGCTTATCTATTTATATTAAAACAGCTCAGACTACAGACTCACTATGTGCAATAAATAAGTACAATTAAAAAGTGCAATACTCAATACATACCTCTTTGCAATATAAAAACAAAAATGCCTGTGCAATACTTGTATATATTTACCATACACCATATTTCCTTATTATTATACTGTATATTATTGTAAATACACTATTATTTTATTTTACTTTTACTTTATTTTATTATGTTATTCTTTGCTACTTAACTGTTTCTTTCTTAATGGAGCTTCCCAGCAAAAAGCATTTCACACGATTGTACCTGTATAACCGGCGTGACAATAAACATCTTGAATCTTGAATCTTGAATCATTGAAGTCTGAAGACTCACCTCTTCTTCTGGTGGTTGATCAAGTTTATCTGATTTTATTTGATTATGTTTATTAGTTTACTCTGTTCTTGTTGTTGTTTACTTTGTATTCATTTATATTATGTACATATTCAGTACTTTGATCAACTGCAGTTGTTTTTTTAAATGTACTATACAAATAAAGTTTGACTTGACTAGTCATTAAGTCGGTGTTTGGTTTTGCACTTGTGTGTGTGTGTTAGAATGTAAAACAGACCTTTGCTGCAGCCGAAGTGGCTCTCGGGGTCGAGATGACTCGCTCCAGGTTGACATCTATCACACTTGTCTCCGGTTACCAGCAGCTTACACACACACACTCCTGAGTCTGGATCACATGAACCATTGACACTGCCCGTCGGGTCACATGCACAAGGCTGGCATCTGCTCAAGCAAAGAAAAAACAAAAGGAAAATCATTAAGACGTTTGTCACAGTCCACGATGTCCATCGTGGTTATAAAACACTTAGAATCATCACTAGACCTTTTGTTAGTGATGAACCTTTTGAACAGCTTAAGTGGACGGTAGGATAAAAATAGAGACAGATTTTGAAATGTATGTACATTAGTGTGCAAATGTTCAAATATAACTTGTGGTATGTGTGTCTGAAAGGTGTTGGTCTTCACCTTAACACTCAGAGTTGTCAAAAACTGTATGTGTGTGTGTGTGTGTGTGTGTGTGTGTGTGTGTGTGTGTGTGTGTGTGTGTCTGGGTCACCGGTGTGGTGTTACCCTCACTGAGGCTGGGCGGCGGGTGATCATCCGGCCAGCCACCTCACACCTTTACACACACACACACACACACACACACACACACACACACACACACACACACACACACACACACACACACACACATACACAGTCACATATGCTTGTTGGAGGATGTTTGGCTCACACTCACATACACACTACACTGACATAGAGAGTAACACTATATAAACCCTATTACTGTCTCACACACACACACACACACACACACACACACACACACACACACACAATCCATGTGTGTTTTTCTTTCTTACACATACTCTACTCACATGCTCGGTCTCTCTCTCTCTCACACACACACACACACACACACACACACACACCGCTACACCTCCTTTATTGCTGTGTGAAAAGCCACAGCCTCTTAACGAGCCGCAAATTTGTCCTGTCAACTGGTGCTCAAACACACACAAACATACACACACATACACACACAGACATAGACACCCAGTCTCAAAAAAACACTGGTGCAAATACACACATGCACACAAATGCCATAGTGACTCGACCTTCACTCCATTCCCAAGGAGACAGAAAACACCAACATCACACCAATTCTCTGCTTTCTCATCAGCCTCAGAGTGCAGTGTGTGTGTGTGTGTGTGTGTGTGTGTGTGTGTGTGTGTGTGTGTGTGTGTGTGTGTGTGTGTGTGTAATGGAGAGAGAGTGATTTGTGTGTATTTAGTGAGATACAGCACGCTAATACACACACCAGCATTTAACAGTGACGTGCAGGGAAATGTGTGCAAATTAACATAAAATTGTCACAATGATAATGTGTCATGTGATAACTTTTAAAATATAACTTTAGGTCCCGACACCACACGTTGCATGTTATTGTAGGTTTCAGAGTATTATAATATTACATATGTAATCCCTTGTAATAAAATCATGTGTGTAAGTGAATGTTTGCACGTGCCAATATCTAATCCCCCCAGACAGAATTACCATCATATTTCCCTGTGATGAAGTTAACAGCGGTCAGCGTTTCTCTGACCCGGTTCTCCACGGAGACACACAGAGACACGGGAACACAACCGCTCACACATCAATGTGTGTGTGTGTGTGTGTGTGTGTGTGTGTGTGTGTGTGTGTGTGTGTGTGTGTGTGAACTCATTTGTGTAAAGCCTATTGATTGAAGGGGGAGGATAAATTACTTGATGATATTTAGATGAAGAAATCCTTATTATGGAGCGACTCTGGGCACCAGAAAAGCATTGAGCAGTAATAACCTCAGACTTTATTTCTCATTTGTCCAGAACAATGAAAGAAAAGAAGACAGGAAAAAGTGAAGAAAGGAAGACAGAGAGAGAGAGAGACAGAGAGAGAGAGAGAGAGAGAGAGAGAGAGAGAGAGAGAGAGACAGAGAGAAAGAGAGAGAGAGAAGCTTCAGTTATACTTTCCACATGGACTTGAGCTGACGTGGAATTGTGACAAGGAAGCGTTTGAATCTTTCATGCTGAGGATTTATCATCGCGGCAAACAGAGATTCTAAAAGCTCCTCAAATTTCTCCATTTTCGCCGCCCATCCACGTCCATGTAGTTAGAAAAAATTGGATGTGCACGGAACAATCAGTAAGTCGGTAAGCCAAAGGCTTCGTTAATGCCTTTTAAAGATCCGTGTTTATTTATTGCTGTAACTATCTTCCCACTAAGGACATCCCGTGTGGTAATAGACACGTATTGAAGGTGACTGATATTTAAAAATGAAATACTGATATCATGTTAATAATAGACATATGATAACAGTGTAAACTAGAATGGCACTCGGAGAGCGCAGACCCCCCCCCCTCTCCGTTCGGCTTACGTGTATTTGTGTTTATGTTGAGATCAGCTGTAGCGGAGCATCGTAAAAAAACCCTTCATTCAAACTGGACAGAAACAAAATGAAACTCACGTAAACCGTCGTCGTTATTCTTTCCAACAATCACCAAGTGAGATTTGGTCCAACTCAACTGGAATTTCACCGAGTTTAATGTGAAGAAACACTGAATCTACAGTCTCCCACGCATCAACGCGTCATCAGTTACACTGCGCATGTGTTATATCCTGTGGTTTTATTGCTCAGGCTGATCGGAATTCTTAAAAATAATCCTGAATCCGGATCATGCTCCGGATCGCCACCAAAGTCTAATGGATTGTTCATTGTGCCCCATCCCATCCCTCCAAAACATTTCATTCAAATCCATCACGGACTTTTGGAGTAATCCTGCTAACAGACAAACCAACAAACCAACGCCGGTGGAAACATAACCTCCTTCCTCGGCCTTCGGCCTTGGTGGAGGTTAATAATCCACGGCCTCTTAAATCGGTTACAGATTCTGTCTCCACCTCACTACACTCGTATTTTGAGTGAAGTTTATAAGCCAAAAAAGAGAAAAAATGCACAATAAACAAAGTTAAAGATTAATTTGACTGATATCATTATCATTTTTTTTTCAAATTTTCTATAGATATTGTGATAATATCGTTATTGTGAATTCTTTTGTCCACGATAATTGTGTAGTGAAAATATTGTGACATATTATATTGTGAGATATTGTGACAGCCCTATCCCCCATCCATATTTTATTCTCTCATATTCTAATTATTCCACTCTTTTCTCCCTTTAACCTCTTTGTAAAATAAACTCTTTATCAATCTGTTGTTTTTTCTCCCTCCTTCCATCGTTCCATCCCTCTCTGCTGTGAGGAGATCTCAGCCACAGCCTGAACACAGGGGAATACAGCTATCAGGCAAGGTCACACACACACACACACACACACACACACACACACACACACACACACACACACACACAGGACCACTAGTCAAACAGTTTGTGGATCATCTATCTGCTACGACACCCTGTCGAGAGGAACGGTACGTGTGTGCGTACCAGGACGTCACATGACGTAACGTGTACAGTTACATTTGTGTATGCGTGTTTTAAGTAGTGTGTGTGTGTGTGTGTGTGTGTGTGTGTGTGGCGCTGTGTGTGTGTGAGATAGCCTGCAGGTAGAGACATGAGCGGTAAAGGTCAAAGCAGCTCTTAACTCATGTAAGTCATATGTCTGCCAACTAATCTGTAAACTGTCCTTACAGAAGCCTCCACCTGCTGGTGTGTGTGCTCATAGGTGGAGCTGCATGTGTGTGTGTGTGTGTGTGTGTGTGTGTGTGTGTGTGTGTGTGTGTGTGTGTGTGTGCAGGTGGTGCAATTAATGGATAAAAGCTTTACAGGATGTACAACCTGCAGATCTGGTGTTCCTCTGTGTGTGTGTGTGTGTGTGTGTGTGTGTGTGTGTGTGTGTGTGTGTGATTTACCTGCCCAGGCCGGGGTTGAATCCAAAGAACATTTCTCGACATTGGTCACAGCGTCGCCCCCCCGCTGAGGGATGGAAACACACACACTGTCCGGTCGAGCTCTCACAGCCTCGCTGCGATGCTCCCATTGGATGGCAGTCACACTCCGCACACATACTCTGATCTGGAGAGAGGTAGAAGCCTGGAGAGAAGAAGAAGACAAAGAGAATATAAAGAAACATTATGAATCTGATCGCTTGTTTGTCAATCAATCAATCAATCAAACTTTATTTATATAGCACCTTTCAAACAAGCTAAATGCAATTCAAAGTGCTGTACAGACGATTGACAAAATGCGGAATGTTAAAAATGGACCTAGAGACCAATGCACACCAAAACAGACAACACAAAAGTTCCTCAAATATGAAAGCAACCAAAGATGGGCATCCAAAATAACAAAAGATAAATAAAAAACAAGGAAATAACAATAAAAATAAATAATAAATAAAAACCGTGAAACTACACAAAGTAAGCAGATGGTATTAAACAATAAAATTCCAAAATAGTAAAAACAAAGGAGTAAAACAAACACCATATAGGTGATGATAAATAAAATAAGTATAAACATTAAAACCAAAACATTTTAAAATTATAAAACACTACATAAAAGCCAGACTAAATAGATGGGTTTTTAGTTTACGTTTAAAAATATCAATGTTTTCAGCTCCTCTCAGTTCCTCTGGAAGTTTGTTCCAGCAGCTGGGAGCGTAATGGCTGAAAGCAGCATCACCAAAAGTTTTTGTTCTGCTTTGCGGAACAACTAAAAGGGAAGAGCCGGAGGATCTGAGGGGCCTTCCTGGTTCATAAACCACTTTATTAATCTTAATATCTCTCTAAGTGTATTTTCTGTGTCTTCTTTCTTTTCCTCCTTCCATCCTTTAAAATCAAATCCTGGTGATTTCTGAAATCACAACTCTAAACAACGGTGACATCGGCTCTGGTTTGGCTCGTCTCGGTGACATCACTCAGGAATCAGCCAGACATTTCCCCGTTCTCGGCTAAGATGGACGGTTTAGAGCTTCGACACGTGTCTTTAAGTTTAATCAAAAGTATTAATTTTCAAGGATTCCGTTATTCTACAGTATTACTGATTGTATTTTTATTTGTTATTGAATAAAAAGCATTTTCCAAAAGGTTTGGTCTGTTTTATGTGCGTTTGTAATCCCGAGGGGTTAAAAAAACAATCTCCGAATACCAAAATTGAAAACCGAATACCTACCGAACGAACACATAACCGAATATTCGGGTCCAGCCTGAGTGTTTTCTACATAATTTCACTATTTTCCAGTGAAAATCAATGATATCTATGTAGTGTGCTGAACCTCATATGCATTGTAAAAAACATATGAACAAGCCAACAAGCATCATACATGGTGCATATTTTAATAGTGTCTAATGTGTTCTCTCTTTTTTTGACCACTGACATCATCTGATTATACAGCGTTCTATATTAAATGCCTTAGTGACTGATTCTCTTAGTGGAACAATTTTGAGACAACTATTTTCTGTCCTTCCTAATAAGCATTAGAAGTGTTGTTTGCTATTTATTTGTAATAACATTTAACACAAAGCCAATAAGTGTGTGTGAGGTTACATTAAGCCCTCCAGGTTCTAAAGTATAAATCAATTCAGTTTATTTTTCTCAACGCTGATAGCGGCTAATAAACAAATTAGATATTCTATTTAGCCACTTCTACAGGGAGTTCACAGTGACATGTACACCATGAACTGGTAGTTTAGGAAACTGGGGGGGGGGGGATGTGTAGGAGGATGGAGCTTGGCAAATTAAATGAAATAAAAAATGTTTGGAAAGTGAGACATCTATGTTAGCTCATAACAGTAATGAATATTTGGGGGAATTTATGAGAAAATAATGAGTATCTTGTGTCCTCTGTTTCTCTTTTTAACATCCTCCCATCAATACATCCATTCACAACTTGTGTTACAGTAAACCTGACTATGCTGTTGGTCCTCCTCCATTACTGACACAATACAACATCTGTTACCTCTTGAGCCATAAGACTGACCGCACATACCAACACACACACACACACACACACACACACACACACACATTCATGAGGTAATGCACACACAAAAATCAAAGTGAGATGAGAAAAGAAGCAATCTTTCCCCTCTATGGTTCTCTTGTTCAGACCTGGCACAAACAGGACAATCACTGAGTGGAGATCTGGCAGAAGGCACATGCACACGCACGCACGCACATGCACACGCACACACACACACACACACAGGAACAAACACTAAAAGTTTGGCGTACCAGCCTTTGTTCTTCACCATTTTCCTCAGAATCTTTTCCATTTTTTGTAACATATCCACTTCATCTATTTTATCCAGTCACTCTTTAAACTTCTTGTTGATCTACACCGATCAGCCATAACATTAAAACCACTGAGAGGTGAAGTGAATAACATTGATTATCTGGTTACCATGGCACCTGGCAGTGGGGGGGGGGATATATTAGCAAGTGAACATTTTGAACTTTGAACTTTGTGTTGGAAGCAGAAAAAATGGGCCAGCGTAAGGATGTGAGCGACTTTGACAAGGGCCAAATAGTGCTGGCTAGACGACCGGGTCAAAGCATCTCCAGAACTGCAGCTCTTGTGGGATGTTCCCGGTCTGCAGTGGTCAGAACCGACCAAAAGTGGTCCAAGGAAGGAGAACCAGGGTCAGACCCGAGGCTCATTTATGCACGTGGGGAGCGAAGGCTGGCCCGTGTTGTCCGATCCAATAGAAGAGCTACTGGAGCTCAAACTATATATCATCAATCCATTACTCCAAACACACTCACCGGGTCGGCAGCTGCTGCAGTCCTTTCCATAGCGTGTAGGGACACAAACACACTGTCCTGTGGTGCTGTCGCATGCTGACCCGGTCACTGTCCCTCTGAGCTCACAGATACATGGTACACAGCTCTGGGAAACCCCCCCTTATAGGACACAAAACAACACAATAGATTTAAACTTTTTCTCACTGCTTATGCAACAACACTAGAAAACAGAATATCTCCTCAGACAAAAGTCTGTACACGAATATATTAGTTATATAACATCCATTTTATTTCAATTACAATAACTAGATAGATGGATAGATAGATAGATAGATAGATAGATAGATAGATAGATAGATAGTAACTTTATTGATCCCGAGGGAAATTCAAGTTTCCAGCATCACAGTTCCATAGTGCAAACATATTAGTAAAAACGTCACAGGTAAGTAGTACACATGTTAGTAAAAAAATTCACAGGTGAGTAGTACACATATTAGTAAAAACGACAGAAATAGTAACAAGACACATGTAAGTAATACAGAGTGTAAAACAAAATATGCAATGTGCAGAAGAACTGTTAAAAATGAATATAGTGCAGGGTAAAAACAACTGAGATACAGGACTATATAAAGAAAAAGTGAATGTAGTGCAGAAAGTGATATAGTGCTGGATAATAAAATATAGGAGAAACAGATATTAAGAAATGTCAGATATGGAATATAATGCAGGATAAGAACTGAGGTAGAGAAGTTTTGTAGTGTGCAAATTAAAGTTAAAGTGGCTCAGTCTATTAAAGTGCACCGTGTGCATTAACTGTCCTGCAGAACTACGCTGTATCTCAGTTGACTCTACTTGTCAGACTATATAATCTACGTCATTTGGTAAAGCTTCTGAACACCTTTTGTAAACAGTGTTGGCCTCGACTAAAAGACTGGAACTAAACTTGGATGTAACTTCAGCTCTGTGCTCTCTTACTCTGGAGGTGTAAACTCCTGTTGTAGTAGTTGTGTGCACAGTTTGTGCAGCGTGCCCCCTCCACGCCGTCTCTACACGGGCACTGTCCGGTCCACATATCGCACACACCCTCCGCCGCGGTGCCGTGCACGTCACACGCGCACGGCAGACAGCCGAGGGAGTTTCGCTGCTCCAGGGTGTGGTAACCGTGACGACAAGAGTCACAGCGACGGCCTTCCACGTGTTCCTAAAACAGAAAGAGGCATGTAGTGTAAAGAAATATATAAGTGACCTCCCAGTTTATGGAGTTAGTCGTGGATTTACAAAGTCCGGCAGCTGTGTGGATCAGTTGTAGATAATTCAGATGATAAAGAATGAATTCAAAAGAGATGAGTGAGAAAAACCTAATCACACAAGAGGAGAGGTCCAGATGGGTCTTTAGGGGTCTCGAGGATTTGATTCAAACTTAAAAGTTTCATCTGAAAACTTCACCTGTAGTGTGCATACTACTACATCTACTTTTTTTACTCCAGTTGCTTAAAGTTTATTGTTGTTTGTAAAACATTTAGAATCTGTTATTATACCATTTTACCACCAAAATTAGCGCATATATGCAGGTTTTTTAAACACAGAGAAACATGCTAATAATAGACTCTTTTCCCATTAGTCACCCATTACTCCTTTCTGAGTATGCCGTGGCGTTGCACTTTTCCCTGGGTTAGTAAACAGTGAAAATGTTAACGATGGTTAACGGTGGTTACCTCTTTTTTTTTTTTTTATATCTTACTTATTCAGTCTCTCTTTCTAACTCTCAAACCAGAGTTGTTGATTGTTAATTGAACAGTAGAAAGACTAACAAAGACGCTTTTGATGACTTTTATTTTGTTTCTGTCGAGTTTGAATGAAGTGAAATTACTGTTGTTTGACTGGAGTCTGGTGGCTTAGAGGAGAGCACATTAATTGTATGTTTTGTACGTTAATACATTATAATAACTGTTCATATCCCTGTTGATTTTATTTATTATATATTCACTTCAACGCGCGTCACATGGCATCACACCGGAAAAAGGGGCGATAAATACCTGACGTGACTACTGCAGAGTTATCTGTCCAGGAAATGAATGTCGATTGTAAACTTTCCCACTGAAGACTAAAGCCAGATATAAAATAGCCAGATAGAAAATCCCATATAGTTGACATTATAGTAAGTGATAATACAGATGTGATAATAAAATGTGTACTTGTTAACTTGCCTTACACACACACTGTCCTGTGTGAGGATCACAGTCTGTCCCCGGTTCTGTCCCTTCTTGTGAGCAGTTGCAGGGTCCACAGGATCCCTCCAGTCTTAAACCGTACGAACCGCTGCCACAAGAGTCACAGCGCTGCCCCCCCACCCCGGGCTTACACTCACACTGCCCCCCCGCAGGCTCACAGAACGGGCTGAGGGAACCCAGCGGGTCGCAGGCGCACGGGACGCAGCCGTCCGGGTGGGACAGGTTCCAATAACCAAACTCACAGCGGTCACAAGAAAGACCTGGAAAGAAACCGAGAGAGAGAGAGAGAGAGAGAGAGAGAGAGAGAGAGAGAGAGAGAGAGAGAGAGAGAGAGAGAGAGACAGAGAGAGAGAGAGAGAGAGAGAGAGAGAGAGAGAGAGAGAGAGAGAGAGAGAGAGAGAGAGAGAGAGAGAGAGAGAGAGAGACAGAGAGAGAGAGAGAGACAGAGAGACAGAGAGAGAGAGAGAGAGAGAGAGAGAGAGAGACAGACAGAGAGAGAGAGCGAGAGAGAGACAGAGAGAGACAGAGAGAGAGACAGAGAGAGACAGAGACAGAGAGAGAGAGAGACAGAGACAAAGAGAGAGAGAGAGAGAGACAGAGAGCGAGAGAGAGTGAGAGAGAGAGAGAGAGAGAGAGAGAGAGAGAGAGAGAGTGAGAGAGAGAGAGAGAGAGAGAGAGAGAGAGAGAGAGAGAGAGAGAGAGAGAGAGAGAGAGAGAGACAGAGAGAGAGAGAGAGAGAGAGAGAGAGAGAGAGTGAGAGAGAGAGAGACAGAGAGAGAGTGAGAGAGAGAGAGAGAGAGAGAGAGAGAGAGAGAAAGACACAGAGAAGGTGTTTATATTAATGTTGAGGAGAGGACATTGTGTGTTGCAATATTCAGGTACATCATGTGCAATATTACTTCTTTTCTGTTTTTTAGCTTACCGTACCTTCTTTCTATTTCACTTATCTTATCTTATTTACTCATTTTACTTAATGCTACTTACTTACTTAAATTTTCATTCTACTAGGCACTGGTGCTAGAAATAGTACGTTTTTACTTTTTATTTTATACACTTGTATTTTATACACTTGAAACTCGTTGTAATTTGTTGTATTTTTGGAGCAACCTCTGGCACAAGAATTTCCTTCGGGATTAATAAAGTTCTATCTTATCTTATCTTATCTTAGGACCGAGTGAGACCTGCTGAGAGAACCAGAAAGGAAACAGAAATAAAAAATAATAAATTGATGCTCGCTTGTTCACAAACGTTTAGCCTCTCTGTTTGCAGGCGTGTGTGTTTGCGTGTTTGCGTGTGTGTGTGTGTGTGTTTGCGTGTGTGTGTGTGTGTGTGTGTGTGTGTGTGTGTGTGTGTGTGTGTGTGTGTGTGTGTGAGTGAGAGCGAGAGAAATGGGTGGTGAGTGTATAAAACTGCCATCATTAGGGCCAGGCCCTCTACATATGATGGATCACTCACCTAAGGCCAAACACTTAATTTCACTGAGCGAGAAAATAAATAAATTAAGCAACTACAAGAAAAGGATGGAGGGAAGGAAAAAAGAGGAGATGGAAAGATGGATTGAGGAATATAAAAATAATACAGAATTACCATGTGGTGTAAAAACATGAAAAGGTGACTTTAAAGTACTTAAAGAAGAAGAATTTATTTTATCTTTTTAGAATTATTCATTTTTAACAGTTTTCACAAGATTTTGTTTTGTAAAACAAATAAAATACATTTTAAAATGTAGCTTATTATCAAAGTGTGAAGGCCTTCCATACTTTAAAGATTTAACATCTCAACATGTTCAATGCCAGAAGGAGCTACGCAGTAAAGAATGTCAAATGAACCGATTAATAGTTTCACTTCTTCTTCATTTATTTACCTTAAATTCTGTCAGCTGAGCATTTTATTCATTGTGAGGATAATTATTTCTGACTTTATTTTTGTTCTGTTTATAATTATTGTATAATAACAAACCCCCCAAAACTGCTCATAGTGTGGGAGGTTTTCTGGCTGCAGCAGCAGTGCCAGGCTATAAGGCTAGTTAAACTATGATATGCAGTGTGAGCGAGCAGAGCTTATTTGAATATGCCATACGTATTCCATGACAGGCAATCTGTCCCTAAATGGATGCCTCGGGGCAACGCAGTCACCACGGCCGTTTACGAGGAGCGTGTGTTCGGATGTGGGTGGGTGGAAATGTGCGCGTGTGCACATACATTCATGGGAGCATATCTGTACATCTGTGTTCGTGCACAAGTGAGACACTTGGCATTTCCCCTGGTCTGCCCACTTTAATGATTTTATAGATATGAATGTATTTCTCTCCATAGATCATATTTCATAATAGCGCAGTGAAGATATGTCTGTGTGTGCATGTGTGTGTGTGTGTGTGTTGAGGTGTGCGTGCACGTCTTGAGTGTGCTGGTGGTAAATATGCACGCTGACAAAATGATGCTTACAACCCCAACAATGCCGTGATATATTCCCCCCCAATACAACTACACAGTTTATAAAGAATCCTACACCCATTATAAAAAGTAGTTATATTTTATATTTACATTTTAGACGTTTAGCTGAACAAGTTGGCTTTTGTGAATCCTATTTCTGCAGCTATTCTTGTTACATTCAAACACGACATCCAACAAACACAATAACAGAAACAACTGAGAAGATTAAAGAAGAGAGAAGACAATAAAAAGGAAAAGAAAAGTGAGAACATTACAGAACAGAATGTGTTAGAAGATATTAGATCAGGACAGAAAGGAGGTAATTCTGTGTCGGGGTGTGCATGTGTGCACGCGTGCATACGAGTGTGTGTGTTTCGGGACACGGCCCAGCCCTTTTATCAGTAGCCAGCTGGTTAACAGGCTCATGCATCACCATTTCAAACACTATTATGTACACACTGCACTCTGGCACCTTGTTATGAATGTGCGTGTGTGTCTGCATGTGTGTATCTGTGTCTGCGCGCACACATTTCAATTCCGTCCCTCTGAAGCGTGCCTGCCATTGCTCGACTCAAAGTATCAGCTTGGCGGTAATAAATTGCCATAATCAAATCTCATTTCTGAAAAATACCTGTGGGAGCAACCGAACAAACAAGGACGGAAAAAAACCCAAAGTGGGTCTTGTAAGGAGTGTGAAAAAATACAAGGAGCTGCAGCAGTTTGTTTTAATCAACTTGGCATTGAATTAGAGAATTAAATACCAGCTTAGTCCTTGATGGCATGCATGCGTGCACACACACAGACACACACACACACACACACACGGGCATATCTATGCACACACGCAAAGAAACTCTTACAATCATACAGTTAGGCAAAGACAAAAGTCTGTGAACACACGGTCACATCAGCTCCTCTCGCTCTACATATACATAAACATAAACAGACACTCTTACACACATTTACAAGCTCACACGCACACGCCCGCACTCACACGCACGACCGCGGGCCCTTGATAGCGAGGCTTAGCAATAACCACGATGCGTTGAGTTGAGGAGCGTTGGCCGGTTTTGCATTTCATACGAGCCTGCTCTTCAAAGACACACGGGGGAGAGAGTGAAACCATTTATCACAAAGAGAAGCACAACGGCTGGAAGCACCCCCAGCAGAAAAGCCTGTTTATTTTGGCTGGCAAAACACTTTGGGATATGGTTGTGTGTGTGTGTGTGTGTGTGTTTTTGCCGGTGTGTATGCACATGCCTGGTTTGGTGTGTGCACCCAGTATATCCACTTTTACTTCTGTGTGCACCCCGATGAGAAGCTGTGCCTACGTATTAATTAAGACGCCATTACTGGACGATTAAACGGAGCAACTGTTCTAATGAAAACACAAGTTATCAACAGAGTACTTTGGGACGTTATGTAAGAGAAACTATTTTAGGGAGCAGACATTCTGGAGAGGTGTGCTGCTGTGTTATCATACCAAGGTCTGAAGAGAGTTCCTGATCTTAATTGAACCCTCACCCACAGTGACGTTTAGATTTAGGGGGATGGCATCAACTTCCATAAGCATTACACTGTCCTCATAAAGTTACTCGGCAGCAGGTGGAAAGAAGCAGCTCTGACACACATGACCGTCTCTGAGAAATGCAGTGTAAAAGTACTGGAAACCTGCCATCAAATATAACTAACTATAAAGAAAGGAATCTGTCTGTCTGTCCCTCTGTGTGTTATTCACATATCTCGAGAACCGCTCATCTGATCTTCTTCACACTTGGTGGGTGTGTTGCTGGGGACCCAAGAGAGTGCTTTTTTTTTCAAATTTGGTGCAATTTGGACATGCAACATGTTCACTATTAATAAACTTTGAATAAGACTGAGATGAGTATGTCGTCCACAGCAGTAACTTTAGCTGCTGGAACCCAGATAAAGCCTGCTAACTAGGGATGTGACGGTGAGGACATTTTCCCACCCGTTGTGACAACACCGGTGTTACCGATTACACCGGACATTTTACAAGAAAAGGGTTAGGATGAAGGTCAATATGTGTAGCGCGCTTACTTTGATCTTCACCGTCAGGAGGCTGTATGTCTGTCTCCGGTCCAGCTTTTTCTGGCCGCAAAGGTCTACTTGGCGCCTCTGCGCCGCGCACACCGACTGTGACCGCGCTGTCCTCCTCGCGACGATTATCTCATTATGGTTCCCTTATAGTATTGGGTTTAAATCTGAAATATTGCCAAATAGTCTCGCTTCGCTTCGACACCAAATCCTCCATCATCTCTCGGTCTGTCAACTCTCTCTCGTCCCGTGTGTGAAATCTGACTTCTGCTACTCTGAGCTGAGACTAGAAATTGCTTAACTAAATGGGTTTTATTTCTGTAAAAAAAGCAAACCGACGGTGGGGGCGATGGGTACGTAATGTTATCGGTGTGTGCCCGACCACCGTGTAACACCGATAACACCGACTACCACGACAAGCCTAATGCTAACGCTACATGAATACTGGATAACGTTACAACCAAACTCTTCTTCACTTCCCTGGAGTCAACGAGCGGTTCTTCTTTCCCGTGAACAACAGTGTATTTCACTGGTGTTTCTGACCTTGAGTAGCTGCGACTCGGGTGTGTGACCCAAATATATCATGGCAGGAAGGCAGCGTCGAGTGTGAAGTTGTTTGTACGAGCGGTTCTCGAGAAAGCTGCGAGCATAACGGGCCGCTTGCCGAGCATTCGGATTAAAACCCCAAAACAAGCATCTTAGATATTACAACATTAAAAATGTAGTTTTATCCGACGTTAGTCTTTGGTCTGTTTACCTGAGACATGGGGTTTACACTGGCACAGTCCCGTGTCCTGGTTGCAACTGGGAACTCCTTCTGTTGAGGTGCTGATGATGCCGATGTCACTGCAGTTGCAGCGGGTGCAGCCGTTTGGATTTGAGGCTTTAAGACCGTACCAACCAGGCAAACAGGCCAAACACCGACGACCTGCTACTGCAGCCTTACACTGACACTGACCTCCGACCTGGAGGTGAGAGGGAGACGCACGGAGGGAAACACTGAGACATTGAAAACATCAAAACTGAAATTGCAAGATGCGTCAGTGGTCATCAACAATGTGCTGTTTGGGTTGGTGTGTACCTGTGCACACTCCATGCTGCTGTTGACTGCTCCAGCAGCGTTGCAGTTGCAAGGCTGACACAAATCAACTGATGTGGGATCAGATTCCTCCAGCCTGAAAAACCCACTTACACACAGCTCACAGTTCTTACCTGAGAGACAGAAACAAGGTGAGACAGAGAGCAAGAGAGTCAAAGGAACAGGTAGAATCCACGCAGGGATCAAGAGAGATGTTCATGACAAAGTCCAGGTTTCAACCTTGTTTGTCTCACTGGGAAAAAGATTTCACAGCATCATGAAACTCTGGCACAATATGTCGATACATAAGCAGCTTAAAACACGTCATAACCATCCTCTAAATGACCACTGCCATCACTTCTAATCACTTTCATAATAGATAAAAACCCTCTAATTCCCTTTATTACCACTGAGAAGGTCTAAAGCAGTTTAAACAGATTAAAGGGATAGTTCAGGTACTTATCCATAGTCGGTGTATTACCTCACCTGACCCTGCCAGATGGTTTGTTTCACATCCGTCATTAAGAAAGCAAAAACATCAACTTCAGTGTCGTTCTTTGCTCTTCTTTCAATGAAGAAATACTCTCCAGTTCCGATATAACTGGTGCTGCTGCAGCTACTTCTGTTTGCTTGGAGAAGCAGACAGAAGTACCGACACGGGAGCAAAGCAGCGTACTGTTGTGGACGGGGCCGGCAGCAAAAGAAAGTGATATCCGTTTAAGTGTACCTTATATTTAGAATATTTTCCCTGCTTTATCTTGCCGTCAGTCCGCTCCCTTTCCGACGGGGAACTGAACTGAAAGTAGAACTTATCTACGCTCTCTTCAAAGCATCCAGAGTCAGTAGACAAAAACAATATAAATACGTTTCACTTTCAGTTCAGTTCTCTGTCGGAAAATATTCTAAATACAGCGTACACTTAAACTGATGTTGATTATTTTAGGTGAGCCTTACTTTTAGGTGGCTAAAATACACTTTGCTGCCGACCACAACAGTACATCGCTTTGCTCCGGTGTTGGTGCTCCTGTCTGTTTTTCCTAACTGGGGATGTGCTGACTGTCATCTACTGTAGGTAATACACTGAGTATGGATCAGTACCTCATAAAACCTCACTGAGAAACACCCAAACTATCCCTTTAAGGAGTCCATATACAGTCTCTGTATTTGTTGGAACTATGTAATACAGACTTGTGTAAAACTGTATCTGTTTTTACATAAATACACGCTCACTTACAGTAGGCTCACTACTACAGTTGTTACCGTCTCTCTTTACATGTCTGACGAAAAATACTAAAATAATGCACATTCCAGCTCAACATCTAGTAATGATAGAAGTAACATCTGAAGGCTCTAGTCTGACATCTAGTCAGTAATTGTTTCAAAGTGCTTTAAAGGTCCCATATTGAAAAAAAAGTAAGATTTTCATGTGTTTTATATTATAAAGCAGGTTTAAGTTGTATATAAATACTGTTAAACTATCAAAACGCTCAATATACGGAGAAATACACACAGCCCGTATTCAGAAACTGAGCGTTTTGAAACAAGCCGTTAGGATTTCTGTCAATTTGTGATGTCACAAATCTACAATATATATAGATCATTTCGCAGTTTTAAACATAAACATTCTAAATGTGTCCCAGTTTATTTCCTGTTTCAGTGTGTATGTGAATAACATCAGCTGACAGGAAGTAAACATGGACCCAAGCTGTTGCCTAGCAACACAATTCCGTTGCAATTCCGTTGAAATGCACTAAAACGGAGCGTTTCAGACAGAGGGTGAATTCAGGTATATTCAGGCAGACAGTATGAGGAAAATAAAGGTTTTGTTGAACATTACAGCATAATTTATTTATAATTTATTTATTTATAATGCACATATTTATTTACCTTTTATTTACCCTTATAACATAATTTTACTAGTGTTGTTATCCCTTGGATATTTTGTATTCTTATTTATTGTATGCCCTGTCCGATTCTTATTCTAATTCTTATTTCTATTCTTATTTTATTTTATTTTATGAACTGTTTTTTGTTAGAATCTGTGCTGCTGTGATACTGAAATTTCTCCTCGGGGATAAATAAATTGCTACCTATCTATCTATGTAAAACATGTTCTAGCAGAAACACAAAATACAAGTATGAACCTGAAAACTGGCACGATATGGGACCTTTAACATTAATGTTGATTAAGAGACATAAAAGCTATTTTTTAAATGACATTTCTTTAGCTCGTTTAAAATGTGAAAAAACACTTAGCTAACTAATGTTGGTTTAACTCTACCCGTGGTGTCGTGCATGCAGTTGTCACAAACGCCTCCTCCTCCTCGATAGTGCTCGTCCGGCTGCTCATCGGCTCCGACATCGTAATGACAGGAGAGGGCGTGGCCGTGACACTGACAGGACCGGCAGCTCATTGGCTGGAGCTGATCACCTGACTTGAATGGCTTGTCATTGTAGAGCGGAGCACAGCGCTGGCACTGTGGAAAACAGTCACATATACAGTCAGTACAGACACACATTTCTTTACTTATACTATAATCTAACATACTGTTTGGATATTCTGTCCTAATTGCTATTAGTGCTAACTCAATTAAACATTTCTCAAAAAGAGTTTCTGAAGTAATCGCATCTTATTATAGTTATAACGCTAATGAATGTAATCATGGATGCAACTTTACAGGAGAGCCTAAAGACAAAAATACCATACTTTGTCCTGACTTTGTTTATTAAATTCAATATTTAATATTAAAACTTCAGAAACATGTTGATGACAATATACTTAATGAACAATATATTGACATTTATTCAAAAATAAATATTTTTTCTCAAGTGCACTAAATCCCTTTTTGTCGCAAATAGTTCAGTATGTTCAGTGGTAGGTATTTTGTTTTTTGATTAATAACTCTGGATTGGTTTAGGCTTCCCATGTGCCCTTTTGGCAGTAGAAAGAGCTCATCAAGAGCTTTAATTTGATATATATAACTTCATTTCACCCAAAATGTCACTTACGCCCCTCTGGTTTTTACCTCTCACCAACAACATATATATTTAAATGAATTACAGCCTTAAAATTAAAAACAAAAACATAATTTTCCAAGAGATGAGGAATGCATAGAATCATTTGTATTAAGCAAAGGCATATAAACAATCTCATAAACTGTTCATTTGCTGCAAATAACTCATGTGTTTATATAAAAGTGGTCCCACGACAAGTGAAATGCTTGTTTTTATGGAACAAAGAGAGACACAGAATGAGAGAGAGGAGGAAATATAAAGGCAGAAAAATCAGTGGTCCGTGTAAATCTAAATCTAAAGAGAGAGAAGAATAATACACATAACTGAATAGAAAACACAGAGGCATTCTCTGCTATATAATAAAGAACCAGTACATTCACACACACACATGCACACACACACACACACACACACACACACTCACACACACACACACACACACACACACACACACACACACACACACACACACACACACAGCATAGGGAAATCAGACTGCTAATGAGGAGTGACTTGCAGCAGCCAGCGCTCTCACACAGGTCCACTTTCATGTCAAAATAAACATACCAAGGTGTGTGTCGGGGAGGAGGAAGGGAAAAAAGTGACATAAAAAATGCATTTTTCTGTAGCAGAGAGCAGCAGAGGCGAGAAGCAGCGAGAACAAGCTCTTTGATTTTGTTCAGCAGTCAGTACAAATTATGGTGGACAAGGGGGGCATCAAATGGCGGGATTAAAAATGTATTAAAAAACACAGGAGTTCCTCCCATGTGTGACACATGCAGACTTGCACTGGGCCCATTATGTATGGCACACAGAGGAGGGGGGGAGAAAGGGGGAGGGGGGGAGGGTAGATGGAAATAGGGGGGGAAAGGCTCCTGTTTTGTATACGGGAGAAAAGGGGGGGAGGTAAGGAAAAATGCAAGAAACTGATGTGAACAGAAATGAGAAAAAAAAAAAATCCCTTTGTGTTTTAAAGATTAAGACTGGAGGGACAGAAAGACAAGACAGGAAACAATCCACAAGTGTGTGAACAAGAGATGGAAAAGACAAAGAAAGAGATGAAAAATAAAATGAATGTTAGTATGTGAAGAAGACAAAAGGCCCCATGTGTACTGTAGCTACAACACGACTCAAGGCTCAGGACTTGCTGTTAAAGATGCCCGGTGGAGTCATATTCATATTCAGGGTTTCTCACCAAAAGGCATTTTGTGTATCCTTGGGGTCGAACAAATGTTTTGAATGTATTTCAATCATCATAAAGCATTCACAAGCTTCTTCTTCACTGCCTTGCATTGCCAGCGGCAGGAACGTGTATCACGCCACCAGTGTGCATGTGCGTCCTTTTGTGCTTGCACAATAAAACAAAGCGTGAACCCATTTATCAAACATTGCTCCATAGTGCTACTAGTGGGGAAAAACTCCTCAGGTTATCTTTAAGGTCTTGTATTGGTTTGGATTTTGCACCCAATTCAGCTGTTATCAGCCCATTAAATAGGCGTTATCAGTCGCTATAAGCACCAGAGATGTGGGTCAGTAGGGGCCTGCTACGCCTACTATGTTGTAAAAGTGAAAGTGAAACTTAAAATCAACACGTTCTAACATGTTGTAAAACTGAATGAAAGGTCACGTTTTGAACACAAACAAAAAGACTTCTTTAGGTTTAGGTAACAAAACTACAACTTCTTTAGGTTTAAGCAACAAAACTTAAAATTCTTTAGGTTTAGGCAACAAAACTACAACTTCTTTAGGTTTAGACAACAAAACTACAACTTCTTTAGGTTTAGGCAACAAAACTACTACTTCTTTAGGTTTAGGCAACAAAACTACAACTTCTTTAGGTTTAGACAACAAAACTACAACTTCTTTATGTTTAGACCTCAAAACTACAACTTCTTTAGGTTTAGGCAACAAAACTACAAATTATTTAGGTTTAGGCAACAAAACTACGACTTCTTTCGGTTTAAGCAACAAAACTACACACCTACTACGTTATAAAAGTGAGAGAGAAACTTAAAACCAACACGTTCTAACATGTCAAAATGAATGAAACGTCACGTTTTGAACACAAACAAAAAGACTTCTTTAGGTCTAGGCAACAAAACTACAACTTCTTTAGGTTTAGGCAAAAAAAAATAAACAGTTAGGTTTAGACAACAAAACCACAACTTCTTTAGGTTTAGGCAACAAAACTACAAATTCTTTAGGTTTAGACAACAAAACCACAATTTCTTAAGGTTTAGGCCAAAAAAAACAACTGTTAAGTTTAGGGTAAAACATCGTGTTTTGTCTTAAAATAACTACAAACACAAAGACAACTACATGTTGTTGGTATTACACGGGATGCGAACTCCAGTCCTGAGTAAAAACCCTGTGTTTTGTTCAATTCATCACTATATTTTATCCATCATCATGCATGTGTACATCACATTAAAATACATATTAGGTATTTGCCATGCAATTTATTCCTCATTTTTCGGACTCTAAATAACTGAGTACCTGAGTACCATCCTTCTAATTTGACACCAACTCTGCATTTTGTCGTGATTAAACTAGCAAAGAACATTTTGATAAAAGAAGGGAAAAAGTGGACGTTCTGCTCATTTACAAAGAATATTTAAGAAGACAAATGCACTTCCTCTCCTCCGAATGAACGAGATCTAAAGGGTTTGCATATCTGTATATTCATGCGTTTGTGTGTGTGTGTGTGTGTGTGTGTGTGTGTGTGTGTGTGTGTGTGTATCCAGAGAGCTGTTCCCTGTTGGGTGATTATTAACAGGATCTAATGAAGTGGCAGGAGATTCTCTGGAGACATGATGTATGCGCACACATACCTACACACACACACACACACACGAGACAAAAATGAAAAAGCGTGTAAAGACCTACACGCACACACACACACACACACAAACACACACACACACACACAGGAGGGTTTGTCTTGGGACATGCAGTTCCACAGGAGATGTTTGCATGTTACTGTTTGTTCTGTCTCGTCTGTCTGTTTGGCTTCACATCCATCTCATGTCATACCTACAGTAACTTCCTGCCTCCCTGCTTGTCCGTGCTGCTTTCTCCCTTCTGCCCATCTGCCTCTGTGGTTTCCTGTATGTCTGTCTGTACGTCTGTCTGTCTGTCTGTCTGTCTGTCTGTCTGTCTGTCTGCAGCTCTGTGCCCCCAAAACGTTTCACATATCAAAAGGGACTTTTTCTTTCTGCACTTGGAACACAAAGCTCTCACTACATCTCACTCTTCGTCTCATCCGCTGGGGATGAGTTGAAGAGTAGCGAGTCCTCCTCTCCCATATCTCCCTCCCTTTTCATTCCCTCTTTCGTCTCCTCTACCTCTGCGCCTCCTCGTTCTTCCCACCCTTCCTTCCTCTTCCATCTCCTCTCTTTCTGAAAAACAAATCACTCTGTACATCTCTCCGGGCTTTCCCACCTCTCCCCTTCCTCACTCTGCCTCCCCCTGTCTCTACCGTCCCCCAACTGCTTGTTCTCATAGCCACGGTGAGTATGTGAGCGGGAAATATTACCATACCAAATGAAAGGGAGAGGATTTTTTCTTCCTTCTCTTTTCTTTTCATTCAACATTGCGTTACCTTCCCTCTCTCCCAGCCTGCTAATTAGTCGAGGGACCGGTGTTTGGGAGTTAAAAGAAAACTGCACACGTTCATTCTCTTCTTCGTACAAAAGGTTTTGATGGCGCTCCATCATCTGCACACAGTACCAGCAGCAAAAAAAGGACAGCTCATACTATAGATTGAGTTTTAATTCTATTGCTTTTATCTGTCTGCAAATGGCCAGTCTTCTGTAACATTATACTGTAGCTATAAGAACATTACAAAACTGAGTTATTCTGTTTGTTCTGCTGATGATAAGGAACCTCTGTCATTAACCGATAGTCTGACTCTTGAGTCTTTAAACATTTGTTACAAACACACATCCATCTCTTGACAAACTATCTAACTAACGTCTACATATATTGAGCGCCGTCTTTTCTTGTAAAATTTGCGGTGTGATCGGTGTTATCACAAATTCATTAACCAATGTGAAAATTTCCTCACCGTGATATTCCTACTACAGACTGACATGTTTTCCGAACTCTGAAAATGTTCCAGTCTAAATGAGACTTTAGACTTCAGTCAGAATTAAATCACAAGTAAGCGAATGGTGGTAGGACAAGACGTCATTAAGGACATTATTATTATTCAGTAGATGAAAGCAGCACATAGTGCAAGTTACGTGGTTACTTGTTTTAAAGTTGTTCTATTCCTTGTACACAGCTTAACAAATATTTCTGCAAAACTGGTTCAATGTATAAAGAAATGTAACATGTGTGTTTGTGTGTTGCAGAGGAAAGGAAAGCATCTTATTTTTACTCTGAATGTTTTGACAAAACCTGCTGAGTGAGGAGACTCCTCTAATGGATATGTGGACATTCAGATGGCCTGTCACAAGCATCTGTGTGTGTGTGCGTGTGTGTGTGCGTGTGTGTGTGTGTGTGTGTGCGTGTGTGTGTATGTGTGTGTGTGTGTGTGTGTGCGCGCGTGCATGTTAATCTGCTGGGGCAACTCATCTTATCCTAAATGCCATGACCAATTTCACGCTGTCCCTGGAAAGGTCGTGCCACCAGCGTGTGTGTGTGTGTGTGTGTGTGTGTGTGTGTGTGTGTGTGTGTGTGTTTGTGTGTGAGCATGTTGCCGTGTTGTTTGTATCTGAAGTTAACCCGGTTAACCCCGGCGTAGGTGAAAATCTGCTGTTGAGGCAGACTTTAGCAACGGAGATCCTGGACAACGCTACTTAACGTCACTAGCCATCAACATCTGTGACACACACACACACACACAGATGGAAACACACATACAGTGTCCACTTCACAATACATATAAGAATATATACACACTAAAATTCACACAATTTGTTCAATGGTGTCCACAGTGAGATCAGCCTCCAGCTGCACACAGCCTGATGTAACCAGCCTCAGGGTGTGGAGCAGGAAACACACCAGCTGGGTTAAAAGAAGGTAGCGTGGGTTGTTTTTGCATCTTACCATGAAGATATATTCTTACTCCTGTAAACACTAATATCAGACAACATTGAATCCCCCAAAAATGCTATTTCTGAACCGCCAAATGACGGAAAACCCAGCGCGTGACGTACAATACAAGATGATATAGTTTTCAGACATGACTGGATCCATCAGCTGTGGAGAGACGGACAGAGACAGAGTGACACAACGAGTGATCAACTCTGACACAGAGTGCACAGAAGAAAGAATCAAAAAGAAAGAGTGAGAAAGTAGAGTGTGTGTGTGTGTGTGTGTGTGTGTTGGAGTGAGTGTGAGAGATTTTAAGTGTGTGTCTTCCGAGGCCCCCGTTGATCATCTTGACACATGTCTGAGCATTTCTGTCACTTTAATGTCACTGTGGAAATTCTGCAGATTAGTACAACATCCGTCATGGTGCCGGGCCGATCCGAGTCAACAGAACGCATGCAATATTAAACGCTAATATTCCCCACAGCCTTTTATGCTCCAATATTACAGAGACAGAAGAAAGGTCCTGAATATTCACTCAGAGAGATGACATGGACAGGTTTGGGAGAGAAGTGCACACTGGCGCACACACACACCAGTGCACACGCACAGATGATCACACAGAAAGGACTCTGTAAAGACACACACACACACACACACACACACACACACACACACATACACTAATGTCTTTCACAGCGTAGCTCTAGTAGAGCTGTGTATTGGCAAGAATCTGGCAATATGATAGGTATCATGATACAGGGTAACGATTCAATATATTGTGATACTGTATGCAAGGCGATATGTTAGAACATGTTAGAATAGGCAAAAATAAAACATACTGTATGCAAAAAACTGCATGTGATTATCATAAAGTGGGCAAGTCTGTAAAGGGGAGACTCGTGGGTACCCATAGCACCCATTTACATTCACATATCTGGAGGTCAGAGGTGTCCAAAATGTCCAAAAAATGTAAAAAAAAAAAAAAAAAAAAAAAAATTGAATAATGTCGAAAACGAAATTGAAAAATGTAAAAAAAAAAAAAAAAAAAAGAAAAAAAAAATTGAAAAATGTAAAAAAAAAGTAAAAAAAAAAAAGCCTGAAAAATGTCTGAAAAATGTGAAAAAAAAAAAATAAATAAAAAATTGAAAAATGTAAAAAAACAAGTAAAAAAAAAAAAAATGTCCCAAAAAAAGTCTGACAAATATCCGAAAAATGTAAAAAAAAAAAAAAAAATTGAATAATGTCGAAATTTTTTTTTTTTTTAAATGTCGGAAAATGTCAATTAAAAAAAAAGTCCCCAAAAAAGTCTGAAAAATGTAAAAGAAAAAAAAAACTGTCAAGAAAGATATTGTCCAGAAACCCTCACAGGTACTGCATTTAGCATAAAACAATATGCTCAAATAATAACATGGCAAACTGCAGCCCAACAGGCAACAACAGCTGTCAGGTGTCCAAAATGTAAAAAGAAAAAAAAAAAAAAAAAAAAGTTGGACGATGTAAAAAAATGTAAAAAAAAAAAAAAAAATTAATAATGTCGAAAACTTCTCGAAAAGAAAATTCCGGAAAAAAGTGTGAAATATGTCCAAAAAGTTTAAAGAAAAAAAAAAAAAAAAATTCCAGAAATGTCCCCAAAAAAGTCTGAAAAATGTGCGAAAAAATGTTTGAAAAAAAAAAAAAAAAGGTTGAATAGTGTCGAGAAAAAAAATGTCGGAAAATGTAAAAAAAAAAAAAAATGAAAAAAGTCCCCAAAAAAGTCTGAAAAATGTAAGAAAAAAAAAAATTTTCAAGAAAAATTTTGTCCAGAAACCCTCACAGGTTCTGCATTTAGCATAAAACAATATGCTCAAATCATAACATGGCAAACTGCAGCCCAACAGGCAACAACAGCTGTCAGAGGTGTCCAAAATGTAAAAAAAAAAAAAAAAAAAAAAAACAGTTGGACAATGTAAAAAAATGTAAAAAAAAAAAAAAAAATGAATAATGTCGAAAACTTCTCGAAAAGAAAATTCCGGAAAAAAGTGTGAAATATGTCCAAAAAGTTTAAAGAAAAAAAAAAAAAAAAAAAAAAATTCCAGAAATGTCCCCAAAAAAGTCTGAAAAATGTTTGAAAAAATGTTTGAAAAAAAAAAAAAAAAAGGTTGAATAGTGTCGAGAAAAAAAATGTCGGAAAATGTAAAAAAAAAAAAAAAGAAAAAAGTCCCCAAAAAAGTCTGAAAAATGTAAGAAAAAAAAAAAATTTCAAGAAAAATATTGTCCAGAAACCCTCACAGGTTCTGCATTCAGCATAAAACAATATGCTCAGATGATAACATGGCAAACTGCAGCCCAACAGGCAACAACAGCTGTCAGTGTGTCAGTGTGCTGACTTCACTATGACTTGCCCCAAACTGCATGTGATTATCATAAAGAGGGCATGTCTGTAAAGGGGAGACTCGTGGGTACCCAGAGAACCCATTTACATTCACATATCTGGAGGTCAGAGGTCAAGGGACCCCTTTGGAAATGGACATGCCAGTTTTTCCTCGTCAAAATTTAGCGTAACTATGGAGAGTTATTTCACCTCCTTCTTGACAAGCTAGTCTGACCTGGTTGGTACCGATGGATTTCTTAGATTTTCTAGTTTCATATGATGCCACTACCTTCAATCCAGCTTTTAAATTGAATCCGCTACAACCTCCGAAAGATAAAATAGCAGCAGGGCCTGACGGTCAGATTTTTAAGAGGTTAATTAAAAAGTGATTCAGTGTTTTGGAGAATCAACACAGTGTCGCACAACATAATAACACGATACTCATGTGTATCTGTATTTTCTTACACCCCGAAGCTCTAGTAGAGATTAATTTACATAAAACACTCACAAATATATCCACATTGCTTATTTCCATTGAATCTCTCCAACACAAAAGAACTACTGTACGTACAAGTGAGAAGAATGAAACAGATCGGGAGGACGGAAAGACATGAGACGGGTGAGAAAAAATGGAGAAAAGAGAGGGATGAAACATGAGAAACGGAGTCAAACAGGAATGAATTAAATACTTAGAAAGCGAGGCAATAAAGAGTGAGGGGGAGTAGAGGAAACGGCTGAGTGAAATGAAGCGAAAGACAAACAGAGAGAAAGAGAGCTGATTAGAGATGCATGCTGAGGGAATGTCATTGTTCTAGTCGATTTGAGACATTATTTAAACTGAGACCCGAGAGAGAAAGACAGAGTAGAGAGAGAGAGAGAGAGAGAGAGAGAGAGAGAGAGAGAGAGAGAGAGTGTGAAGTGGATGGAGGATGGGCCCGAACTTTGAGAGAGGAAACAGAAAAGTGGTGTATAAAAAGAGAAATAGAGAGGATGAGAAAGAGAGAAAGAGAGAACTAGAGCGGGAGGAAGATATTTTTTCTAGTCTGGCGGATGGAATCAACCTGACAATGTTCAGTTATTGTGTGTGTGTGCGTGCGTGCGTGCGTGCGTGCGTGCGTGCGTGCATGTGTGTGTGTGTGTGTGTGTGTGTGTGTGTGTGTGTGTGTGTGTGTAGAAGCTCCTTCTATGACGACTTACATTTTATTCTGGAGTTCATATAAAAGAAAAACTATTAAATGCAAGAGTGTGTGTAGGAGGATGTTTGTTATTTGAGTTTGAGAGTACGTAAGACAAGAAACTGAACAGCTGCTGTACTTCACTGATGTCCTCTGTCTGAAACACACACACACACACACACACACACACACACACACACACACACACACACACACACCCTAATACATAGACGCGGGTGTATGAATGATACATAAGTAGTGAATAATGCATGCTGTCCTGTGCTACAGCGAGGTGGAGCAGTCATATTGAACCTTTCACTGCTGACCGACTAGAGGCTTTGTTGGGGGGATGCCCACTATTACCTGGCAACTTGTATTAGCTTTGTGGCAAACACTGGCCCGGTCCTGAGGTGGTGGTTAACATCGAGCTAGACTGAAATCAAATTGTAAGCTAACGTCCTGCAGCATGTGTGAATACTCACTATGGGATCATACTTTAGGTTTAACTGGGGATGCCATAAGATTAAAGAGGTAACTGTGACCAGAAACAAACACAACCAAGTGTAAAGGTGCTTTGACTTCAAAATAATTTACTCAATCATGATATTTAACTGTAACTGTAAACCATTATGCACTAAGAGCTGGTTGACGTAGGATTCCTCTAATTCACAAAGACGTCAAACTCAATCCGAGACACAAAAACAATCCCCATCTAAATTTCATAGTTTGCATTCAGACAGCTCAGTTACAGTCTTTTTTTTTTAGGTTTAAATAGATCTTTTCTTCCCAGTGGGCAGCTCCGGTTCTGAGAAGTGAAGCCAATGCTGAAGTGTCTTAAACTTGCATTCTGTCTACCAGCCAGCAGGGGGCGACTCCTCTGGTTTTATAGAAGTCTATGAGAAAATGAGCTTCTACTTCTCTCTTGATGTATTACCTCAGTAAACATTGTAAACATGAGTTTATGGTCTCAATCACTAGTTTCAAGTCTTCTTCAATACAGCATGATGTTCATTTAGTAAATTATGGTCCCATTTAGAGTCAGATAGACCATAAAGCAGGGGATGCTTTAGGGCGGGGCTACCTTGTGATTGACAGGTTTCTACCACGGCGTTGTCTGGAAGTTGTTGTTGTTTTTTCATCTTACAACTTTAACCCTTTCACAGTTTGTTTTCTGTTCATGAAAGTTAATTGGTTGCAAAAAAACAAGATGGCGACGGCCGAAATGCCGAACTCGAGGCTTCAAAACGGCAGTCCACAAACCGATGGGTGACATCACGGTGACTACGTCCACTTCTTATATACAGTAAAGTCTATGTTCCTTCCCCACACAGTAAGGTTATTATAAGTGCAGACTATCAGACTAGATTAGAGTGTTAGATTAGAGAAGTGACCTACTGTAAATCTAATTGAAAATGTCTGAGACTCCACATATTCAGTCATCATCAGATCATAAATCACACAACCCTTACAGGAGTCCTGAGAACAACAAGGCTGATGTAAGCTGTCAGTTATTTACAACTTTACCAGCATAAAGTGTATTGCCTGATTTAGCAGTCTGACCATAACTGTCCATTAACCAACATGTCGTGTTCATAGAGAACCACCTGGCACTGCGGGTGTACAGCATGGGTCTAAAAGCATGCCAGTTAATGCCAGAAACAAAAAACAGGAATAAAAAAACAGAAAATAGAAAGGAAAAATATTTTACAAGGAAGGAGTTCTAATAAATGCGTTTTTGTGTGTGTTTGTAATTTATTAGAGAAGTCCCCTTTATGTTGTCAAGAAGGAAAATGCTTAATTTCCTGACGGTCTGCAGGACAGTTAATGCATACATTGCACTTTAATAGACTGAGCCACATTAACTTTAATTCCGCACACTACAAAACTTCTCTACCTCAGTTCTTATCCTGCATTATATTCCATATCTGACGTTTCTTAATATCTGTTTCTCCTATATTTTATTATCCAGCACTATATCACTTTCTGCACTACATTCACTTTTTCTTTAAATAGTCCTGTATCTCAGTTGTTTACCCTGCACTATATTCATTTTTAACAGCTCTTCTGCACATTGCATATTTTGTTTTATACTCTGTATTACTTACATGTGTCTTGTTACTACTTGTGACGTTTTTACTAACATGTGTACTACTCACCTGTGACGTTTTTACTAATATGTTTGCACTATGGAACTGTGATGCTGGAAACTTGAATTTCCCTCGGGATCAATAAAGTTACTATCTATCTATCTATCTAACTATCTATCTATCTGTGCTAAGTGTGTGTGTGTGTGTGTGTGTGTGTGTGTGTGTGTGTGTTTGTGTGTGTGTGTTTATATGCTTGAACTTGAATTGAGAAGGTAAACCGGTGTTATACATGTGTGTTTATATACAGTAGGTAGAACGTGTGTGTGGTAACATGACCCTCTAATGACCTCACAACACATACTATATAAAACACTACCACAGGGTGTGTGAGGTCCAAAAGCACATTCACAGTTTGTTACTCACATTGTTTCCCTCTGTGTGGCTCTCAGGCAGACACAGACAGCGGTACGGCGTCACGCCGGTGTCACAGTGATCTGCGTGGCCGTGACACTCACATCTGGCCAGATGACAGAGAGAAGGAGAGAAAGATAAACATACGGGGAGGACCTCAAAACAAACATGCAAACAACATGATAAAAGCTCTCCTTCCTTCAAAGTTTCTGTTGCCTCCTCCTCCTCCTCACACTTGGAGCTGCAGCGTTGCCATTAAGAAGTTCACATTCAACATTTATAAATGCCATCCTGAGAATTATCATGCACGCACACACACATTCCTACATTACCAACAGTGGACTATCGTGATTAATATAAACCAAAAGAAATGATCTTACTGATTTTTTTTTTTTAATTCACCAAAGGGACATTTTAGCGTGATTTAAGCAAAAGTGGACGTCCAAAATGTTCCCTGTTGACTCACTGATGGTGAATGTGGAACAATGCTGAGATCCTGTTGGATAGGTACGCAAGTGTGCACACACACACACACACACACACACACACATACTGCAGGATAGTCATTTAATTATTCATTCAGATATTCAGTTGCTTTTTCCCTTTCATTCTCCCCTCTCTGTATCCTTTCACCTTTGTTCTCGTTATAACACTTTCTGTGGCGACATCAATCAAATATGAAGCATGTCGATTTTCTCTATTTCCAATCAAATCAGAAGTCTTTTTGTGCAGTATTTCTCATTTGTGGTAGCCTTCAAATCTTAGCTTCATTGCCTTTGAGATCTAGCACTGATTTTATTCACCAAAGTAAAACAGAAAAAAAGATAAATGAACTACTACATTTATCCAACTCAGATACCTAAACAATTTAGAAGGTAATTAATCTGGTAAAATGGCGTAAAACTAATGATGAACAAAATACTGACTGAAATCCAGACACCACCAACAAAAAACTCAAAGGAAAAGTGCTATAAAAAGTGTTTCTTTACCAAAAGTATAGTTAACAATGAACAACATGCCAAGATGAAACTGAACTGAGATGGGATGCTGTTCTTCTATGGATACCCAGTTCTGAGTTTTTGCACATTTTTTTTAAAATTATTTAACCCCCTGCTTAAATTCACATAAAAGTCAGATATCTAACCTACTGTATCCAACTGTTGTGTTTACATGTGCACGTGTATAAAAAAAACAAAAAAACAGAAGCATTCTTCCTTATTGAAATCCCCTGATATATACCAATATGGATATTTACTGTATAATTGCATTCAAATATCTAAATGTTCTTCTTATGATGTCTTGTAAATTATGAGTACAATGTACTGGACTCATATTGCACATAAAAAGACTAATGCCCCAGTAGACCGACCCTGCACTCCCAGTCTGAGGAAATAAGTGATGAAAACTACTAGAGCTAGATTGATAAACTCGCTGGGCTTATATATTGGTATCGGCGTGTATGTCTGCTGATAAATAACAAGAAGATGCAGTACAGAAATACCAAAGAAAGGGACGTATTAAGGTTAAGGAATCATTAAGGAATCATAAAACAGTTATCGTATGTGTTTGTCTAAAATAAATAAATACAGAAAACAGAAAAAAAATAAAAGACTACCACTAACGTTATCATTAAACTCTAATAATGGTCGGGCTATAAAAACTTTTCGCTATGTTTAATAGAAAGTTTAATGAAAACTAATTTGTGCCACAACATCATGCCGTAATGTAAAGGATGCTCATGAGTGCAGACGTACACAGAGAAACACATACTCAGGTTATGAGTGAACTCTCTCTCTCTTGCCAACACGTCTGTTTACATGCTTTCTAAAGAATGAAGAGAGAAGAGATGGAAGAAGAATGAAAGAGAGGGGAGTGGAGACGGGGAGGGATGAAGAATGCACGGATGAGATTTCAGCAGCTCTAAATCTCTGTTTCTCCTACTTCACTGTAACAAGCTACTAATTAAAACAGCTTAGAGGGGGGGGGAGGGAGAGAAAGAGTTAGAGATGATTGCCTCCTGCATAATCCTATAATTACCACAGTCATAAAAAACAGTCACTCTGTCAGTCTAATGAAGAGATGTGTTCACAATTACTCTCAGAAAGCTCTGCTGATACTCAACACTCTGTGTCAAAATATTTTTCTAGTTGTCGAACTGTGCTCACACATTTTTAACAAATCAACACTGAAATCATCTTCAAGTGTTTCTTTCAATATGCTACTTCAATAAGTGACAGGAGTGACTGTTAAAGATTATTTCTGGGGCATGTAATGTCTGTATTTGATGGTGACAGTGGAGAGAGACAGGAAATGTGGGGAAAGAGTGAAGGGGAATGAAGTGCAGCAAACGGCCAGCCGAGAATCGAACCGGAGACTCGCTGCTCCGGGTATTTGCACCAAGCCAACCAGGAAGAGCGCCGGGCCTTGAAGAAAATTTTCATAGTGGCCGATGGAATTACAACATCCGTGTCCGTGACGTGATGTTATCGTGCCCAAAAAAGACTTTTCCTATAGACTTACATTGGGAAAGAGCCGTCTTTTTTTTTAGGTAAATCAGCTCCCCAGTATGAACACTTGAATAGCCCTTATTTAAATCATTAGGTCCTAAAAGTTGTAAAACGCACTAATAGCTGAATCCAGAGTTATTTCTCTTACCTCCAAGAGTGACTAACTGCTAACTAACAAAACTGGAATCATTCTACATATGGTGGTTAAGACATTTAGATTATCAGTATATAAATATTAAATAAAAACAAACCAGCATTTTAAGAAATAAAAGCCATATTTAGCTATATTTGAGGTGATTCAAATTTCTACTTCTTGGTTTGCAATTCAAATCCTCCTAGACATACTACGGATTTACACATCCAGATTAAATCATCATGACTGCGATTCCAACACCATCAACAACTTTCAGAAACACATGAGACACTTATAGTGGAATCTCTGTATAAACATGTAATCAGTTCTTATCCTGCATTATATTCCATATCTGACATTTCTTAATATCTGTTTCTCCTATATCTTATTATCCAGCACTATATCACTTTCTGCACTACATTCACTTTTTCTTTAAATAGTCCTGTATCTCAGTTGTTTACCCTGCACATGTAAGTAATACAGAGTATAAAACAAAATATGCAATGTGCAGAAGAACTGTTAAAGATGAATATAGTATTCATCTTTAACAGTTCTTCTGCACATTGCATATTTTGTTTTATACTCTGTATTACTTACATGTGTCTTGTTACTACTTGTGTCGTTTTACTAACATGTGTACTACTCACCTGTGACGTTTTTTACTAACATGTGTACTACTTACCTGTGACGTTTTTACTAATATGTTTGCACTATGGAACTGTGATGCTGGAAACTTGAATTTCCCTCGGGATCAATAAAGTTACTATCTATATATCCATCTATCTATCTATCTATCTATCTATCTATCTATCTATCTATCTATCTATCTATCTATCTATCTATCTATCTATCTATCTATCTATCTATCTATCTAATAACTCCTCACCTGCCACTGATGGTGATCTCATTGATGGCGTAGTATCGGTGTCGCTGGTTCACCCCGGCTGCTCCGGTGTGGGATTGTCCTCTCAGGTGTATCCTCACCTGGGTGGCGTGTACCATCTTCTGCAGGGCGGGGGTGTTGTAGAAGTCGTTATAGCCCGGCCGCAGGTTTGGTTCTGGGGTCAGCAGGCTGAAGATGATGTTACCTCCTGAGAAGGACACATTGCTGGAACACAGGAAACATAGTCTTAGTCTAACACAAGTCTTTTAACTAGAATCACCGCCTCGTTGTTGTACGCCTCCGCCAACCAGTCAAGTGTCAGTTTACATCCATGTCTGTCCAAAATGTCATCACTTCATCATTTTGTCCTGTTAGACATTTGTGTGAAATTGTCATAATTAGCATATGAAGTCTTAAGTTACACCAAATTCTAATCAGTTCATCCTTGAGAACAAGTGGACGTTAGTGCCAAATTTAAAGACATTCTACTATGAAAACCATCATCAGATTTTTGAAACTCCCAAATATCGATGTTGCTATTGGCCTCACAAGTTCAGTATCAAGAAGAATACGGCACAGCTGATGGCAAAGACAAAAACTACTATTATTTCTGTCTTGAACACTTCAGGCTTCTTCTTTACTTTCTTTCTTCCTCTCTCTCCCCACAGCAGCCTCCTCCTCTTTGTCTTCAGGTAATGCTGTAAGACTTATTCAGGCCACTTCTCTTCTGCATGTATGTGTGTGTGTTTATGTTGGTTTGGCTTTTGGCATACAATAAGCATAGAGTACACACTGTCAGAGTACACACTGTCAGAGTACACACTGTCAGAGTACACACTATCAGAGTACAAACGGTCACACAAACATAACGTCATAAGTCTATTTTGGTGCTGTGTCCTGCTCGTCTGTGTTTAGTGTTTTATTTCCTCTTTTTTTTTGCTAATTACTTCATTTATCCTGATTTTAGTGCAATATAAATAAGCTTTATTGTGAGGCTAGTATTAGGTATATTGTTGCTTTTTGAATGACAAAGATGACCGTTAATTAATTAATTAATTAGTTAGTTGACTAATTAAATACTTGTTTATTGTGAAATGCAGAATACAGAAAGGCAATGAGGCGCAGTGTTTTTTTCAGATGAGACGCTTTGGTTGCGTCTGGTTGCTATGATACGGAACATCCGCAGAAGTAAAAATGTCGCCACAAGGTAGAGGACTTGGTGTGGACACATAGAGAGGAAAGACCTGTCGGTCTAGTGTAATTAATTTCTTCTCCATTTTTGTTGTTCGGCACTTGTAGCCTACATGTAGAATATGACGGTTGGTCTTTGTGGTATTTGTCCCGCCCCTCCTCCATTGTGATTGGATGGTGGGATGTGACAGTGACGTGTGCAGCGTTTAAACTAAAGTTGAACATATTTAAACTCTCGGTGACCAGAAATTTTAAAAAAAAGTGCAGCGCTCAGCGCAGGACAGACGCTCAGCACCTCGTCACGCTGCTGGCGTTTGTAGCAAAGAACTCGAAAAAGAAAAGCCTGAACATAGCGGTTGTAGAAGTTGCTTGCTATCTCCTGCGGTTGGCTTATCTATAGCACGGTATTGCACTATTGAGGTTATTGCAGCACTAACTGAACACCAAACAAAACGGAAACAAGATCAATTTAGTTTTGAATTCAGCGAGTTTTTTAAATGAACAGTGAATTGACAGCGATTCCACAGCTGTAATTGTTGAATTTACTAAACCACTGCACACTAATGTGATAGCTATAGCTATGGAAAAACGAGACTCCACCACTGAAATGAGAACAATTTAAATGTTAGCCATAGATCAACTTGTATTTTAAATTAATTTTGTTCCCGCTCTCACTTGCCTTCTATTGCTCTGGGCGATGCTGAACATCTCACAAAGAAATACCTGTTTACTTGTTTATCTGTGCATGTAGCCATGATGTAAAAGTATCACTGACAGCACTCCTGGAGCAGTACTGTAATTTACTGGTTTGAAAACACCTGAAATGACTGAGGCGTGCTTGAATTTATCTTACCAGACACTCCAGCGGCCTCAGAGGAGGAAATTTCTCTTGCGGGATTAAACAAATCTTGCGAGATAAAAAACATAAATCTTGCAAGATCAAAAACGGTCTTCTTTTTGATATAATTATCAACCACTAATATCAAAGGGTGTGTTATAATGCTGCCAACGTGAGGTTCAATTGCTCTCATGCCAATTTAACTAATACTGTATGTGATGTCATTTGTCAGTCAAGTGAAAAATAAGCAATGACTACATAATCTGTGATCTATTCCTACCTGTTCTATCTAGTGCCAAACATCTAGTGCCAATGGAGAGCCTGTTAGCGGTCATGTGCCAAGGCAGCGCTGTAGGTGGTTAGCTTTATAAACCCAGTCACTGTGAGAGTGCCAGAGTGTGTGTGTGTGTGTGTGTGTGTGTGTGTGTCTGATTTCCTTTGATTTCTTTTGACTTATGTTTTGTGTTAGTACATGCACTAACACACACAAATGTGTGTGTGCATAAATGTGTTTGTGCGTGTTCATATACTTCTTTATTTAGTCCTGCCAGTAATTTCTGTGTAATCTCCTCTGCCTTAAAGAGGCCATGACCACCCAACAGCAGACGGAGAGAACACGTGGTTCTGCTCTGGGGAGACGGCCCAAAACAGACGAACAGGCTGTTTGAGGAGTTTATTCTTAGTTTATTTCTGCTTAGATGATTCGAGGCAGTTTCAAACGGGATGATCAATCTGTGGCAAGAGCTGTCTTTGACTTCATCTGACTGATGACACAGTAAATAACAAGAACTTCATAACAGTGCTGAGCATCCTGCAAGTCACTAAATATGTGTTTGCCCTCCCTGATTCTCACAGAATTAATGATACTATCTTAGTATTATGTGTCAGTTGATGTCCAAAACTTTTTAGGTTGTAGCGGGCTCAGTTTTAAAGCTAGAGTGAATACAGTGAATAGAGTGATACTGGCATCATATGAAACTAGAAAATCTAATGAATCCATCTGTACAAAACATGTCATACTAGCTTGTTGGAAAGGTGGTTAAATAATGCTCCAAACTTACACTTAATTTTGGCGAAGAAAAATTGTCATGACTATTTTCAAAGGGGTCCGTTGACCTCTGACCTCCAGATGTGTGAATGTAAATGGGTTCTATGGGTACCCAAGAGTCTCCCCTTTACAGACATGCCCACTTTATGATAATCACATGCAGTTTGGGGCAAGTCATAGTCAAGTCAGCACACTGACACACTGACAGCTGTTGTTGCCTGTTGGGCTGCAGTTTGCCATGTTATGATCTGAGCATATTGTTTAATGCTAAATGCAGAACCTGTGAGGGTTTCTGGACAATATTTTTCTGGAAATCTTTTTTTTTTTTTATTTTTCAGCCATTTTTTTGGGGACTCTTTTTATTTATTTTTTTGACATTTTCCGACATTTAAAAAAAAATAAATTTCAACATTATTCAGACTTTTTTAGGGACATTTTCCAACTTTTTTTTTTTTTTTCTTTTTTACATTTTTCGGAAAATTTTCAGACTTTTTGGGGCATTTGTTGACATTTGTCAGACTTTTTTTTGGACATTTTTGGGGGGTTTTTTGGACATTTTTCGGAATTTTTTTTTTTTACATTTTACGGATATTTAAAAAAAAAAAGTGCCTACGACATTATTCCATTTTTTTTTTTTTTTTACATTTTTTGGACATTTTTCAATTTAGTTTTCGACATTATTCCATTTTTTTTTTTTTTTACATTTTTCGGACATTTCTCAGACTTTTTGGGTAATTTTTTTTACATTTGTCAGACCTTTTTGGGGATACTTTTGGATTTTTTTTTTTTTTTTTTACGGATATTTAAAAAAAAAAAAAAGTGTTTCGACATTATTCCATTTTTTTTTTTTTTTACATTTTTCGGAAATTTTTCAGACTTTTTTGGAAATTTTTTGGACATTTGTCAGACTTTTTTTTGGACATTTTTGGATTTTTTTTTTAAATTTTTTGGACATTTTTGGATTTTTTTTTTTAATTTGTTGGATTGGCATTTTTCAATTTTATTTTCGTCATTATTCCATTTTTTTTTTTTTTTACATTTTTCCGACTTTTTGGGGAATTTTTTTTACATTTGTCAGACTTTTTTTGGGACATTTTTGGATTTATTTAATTTTTTTTTTTTTAATTTTTTGGACATTTTTCGGAATTTTTTTTTTTACATTTTACGGATATTTAAAAAAAAAAAGTGTTTCGACATTATTCCATTATATTTTATTTTTTTACATTTTTCGGAAATTTTTCAGACTTTTTGGGGAAGTTTTTTGACATTTGTCAGACTTTTTTGGACATTTTTCTGAATTTTTTTTTTTACATTTTACGGATATTTAAAAAAAAAAAGTGTTTCGACATTATTCCATTATTTTTTTTTTCTTTACATTTTTTGGACATTTTTCAATTTTATTTTCGTCATTATTCCATTTTTTTTTTTTTTTTTTTTTTTTTAAATTTTTTGGAAATTCTTCAGACTTTTTTGGGAATTTTTTTGACATTTGTCAGACTTTTTGGACATTTTTGGATTTTTTTTTTTTTTTACTTTTTCGGAATTTTTTTTTACAAAAGTGTTTGGACATTATTCCATTTTTTTTTTTTTTTTTACTTTTTTTGGACATTTTTCAATTTTGTTTTCGACATTATTCCATTTTTTTTTTTTTTACATTTTTCCGACTTTTTGGGGAATTTTTTTTTACATCTATCAGACTTTTTTGGGGATATTTTTGAATTTTTTTTTATTTTTATAATTTTTTGGACATTTTTCGGAATTTTTTTTTTTACATTTTACGGATATTTTTTTTAAAAAAAGTGTTTCGACAATTCCATTTTCTTTTTTTTTTTTCACATTTTTTGGACATTTTTCTGAATTGTTTTTCTACATTTTACGGATATTTAAAAAAAAAAAAAAAGTGTTTTGACATTATTCCATTTTTCTTTTTTTTACTTTTTTTGGACATTTTTCAATTTTGTTTTCGGCATTATTCCATTTTTTTTTTTTTTTTTTTTACATTTTTTGACATTGTCAAACTTTTTTTTCTTTTTTACATTTTTTGGACATTTTGGACACCTGTGACCTCCAGATATGTGAATGTAAATGGGTTCTATGACAGCTGATGTTGCCTGTTGGGGCTGCAGTTTGCCATATTATAATTTGAGCATATTGTTTTATGCTAAATGCAGTACCTGTGAGGGTTCCTGGACAATATCTTCAAATAATATTCTTCAAAGAGGTGAATATTGTCAAACCACAAAGGATCCTTCACCTTGTATTAAAAAGTTTGAAATGTTGTGTTTTCTTTTTTTGTTTGGGGACACACACGTATAATCATCTTAAATTAGACATCGCGTTCATATTAGTGCTTCAGCATATCGGAAGATAAGAAAACATTTTTTTTTCTCAAATAATTTGTGTAAACTGTAAAATGAAAAATATGTACAGTATACAATATGTTTTTCTCTTTTTACAGTAAGTAATACTGACACCCGCTCCCCCGTTCACACATGGTTCCTACCTGGGCAGCTGCAGACAGTTCACTGAGTCCGGTCTCAGTAAAGGCCCGTTGTTCTGCATCTCAAACACACTGCAGTTTCTGGCCATATATTGCCAGTCCAACCAGGCGCTGCCACTCTCAAGTTCTGTGAGGTCGAGTCTCCGTCTTTGGATCAGAACTGACTCAGGCAAGAGCCCGCCAAACTGTACTATGACGTAGAATATCTGGAGGACAGGGGGGGGAGACGAGTTAGCATGAATAGAACCAGATTTGCAATAACAGGTACACCTGTAATCCCAAACAGGCATGTGATAGATCCTACCATGGTAGTGTTCAGTCTTTTTTTTTTTCAAGGTCATAGTAAGAGTGGTTGTATTATTAGATCACATTATATTAAGACGTGTTACTAACTTGTAATGGTAATATACAAAACATTAAAACATGTTGGTCAGTTACTGAGCGTTGATACAAATCACACTTTAATAGCAGGTCTTGTGTCTTAGTGTTGTTCAAATGGTAAAAATGTAATTTTACTATTAAGTCATTAGTTGTGTTTCTGTGTGAACGACTTAAAATGATATTTAAGGGTTTTAGTTGAAAACCGGCAGCCTTCACACAACACATAGACACATATTTACACAAACACACAGACACACAACACATAAACCAAGTGCATGTGTGTGTGTTTGTGTGTGTGTGTGTGTGTGTGTGTTAAGTGTTATCTGCCCCTCTACAGTGTGGGCTGGGACACTGGGTTACACAGCAGGGAGCGCATTAAGCCACCACCACTGCGCTAACCCACACACACCCACACACACACACACACACACACACACACACACACACACACACGCAGAACTTCAGAAAGTGTCTTTTATCTGGGGACTTGAGTTGAGCTACCGCGTCAGGACAGCTCCCAAAATCCTGCCCACACTCACACTCACACTTCAGAGAGGAGAGGGACGAGTCTTTTGACAGCTCCAGTGTCGACAACGCCCGAATCCAGCAATATCTCTCTCTCCCTCTGCCCCCCCCCCCCCATCTGTCTCTCACTGCAGTGCTTAGAGAGAGGATGAAACTACTGTCCACTGCACATACAGGTGCAAGCAGATAGATACTGTACAGCGTTTGTGTTGCAGCATTTCAACTGTTCCCTCCACAATGATGGAGTTTAGTTGAGTGTCCGACCCAAAGTATCCAACAATGAATGAGCAGGAGGTCAGGAGGCTGATGCACCATTCAGAAGACACACTGGACCTCATGCAAGAAGCAACATACCAACAGATTTTCTATTATTTTTGTTCGTTTAAATCATTACTGTAGAATAATATAGAATAGAATAGAATAGACAGCTTTATTGTCATTGTACATGGTACAACGAAATTGGAGGGCTTCTCCTGAACAGTACAGTTAAAAAATAATAAATAAAAAGAAACAGACAGCTACAATACGCATTCATTCCACATTATACACATAACATTCACAGTACCCATTCGTTCCCTACATAATACAGATATATTGGAGTGCTACTCCAGATCAGTGCAAATATGTGTGTATGTGCATAGTTGCGAGTGTGTGGTACCTGGTATTGTCCATTCACCAAATCCACAGTAATAGAGACTCCTTCATCCATTTCCTGTGTAGTCATGATGTTAGAAAGCCACGCGGTGCCCATGTCCTGATCATTGATATAACTGAGTGGATGGGCATTAAGGTTGAGTCTCAGCACTCGGTCATTGGTGGTGTCTTCAACACCGTTGGGAATGCAGTATCTGTTATTAGTGAAAGGTATATTAACTGTGTACTGGTGTTCAACAAGAACTAGAGAGACATTGAGAAATAACAAAAGGCTCATCAACATACAAAAATGTTTAAATATACAGTCCACATTTATACTGTATATCCATAAGAAGTTGTGATACTGCACCTCTCAACTAAAGGGTGAACTCTGGGATGACTGGGAGGACAGCGACACTCTGACTGGGCATGGAGCTCGGGCAGGACCCCCGAGTACACCTCCACTATTTCCCTGTAAAAACAAGAAACATATGTAACTATAATACAACACTGAAGCAGAATATATTCATATGCATAATACACTGGAAGGAAAAAGGGACCAGGTTGCTATCGTATGGCATTAAGTTAAAAATTGCTTAAAGGTGCAGTGTGTAAGATTTGGTTGCAGATTGCAACCAACTGAGTTCCGCTCTATGTGAGCCGCTGAATGCAAAACCGTGTTAACGCCGTTCACCTCGCTCTGAGGCCATCCATACCATAATAACACTACTTCAGGAGCAACGGAAGTCAGACGGCTGCTGGCGGTACCACGGTTTAGCACTCTGTGACTCACTTTACTGCATACTTTTTACGGATATTTTTTTTTAAAAAAAAGTGTTTCGACATTATTCCATTTTTTTTTTTTTTTTTTACATTTTTTGTACATTTTTCAGACTTTTTTGGGAATTTTTTTAACATTTGTCAGACTTTTTTTTGACATTTTTTCGGATTTTTTTTTTTTTACATTTTACGGATATTTAAAAAAAAGAAAAAAAAAGTGTTTCGACATTATTCCATTTTTTTTTTTTTTACATTTTTCGGACATTTTTCTATTTTGCTTTCGATGTTATTCCATTTTTTTTTTTTTTTTTTTTTTACATTTTTCGGACATTTTTCAGACTTTTTTGGGATTTTTTTTTACATTTGTCAGACTTTTTTTGGACATTTTTCGGAATTTTTTTTTTTTTTTAAATGTGCGACTGCGATGAATTGCGATTAACTATGGACAATCATGTGATTAATCATAATTAAATATTTTAATCGATTGACAGCCCAAGTATTTTTGAAATAATTTGGAGGGTTTTAAAAGGGTTTTATGAGTCAAAGAGGTGAATACCGGAAAACCGGTACCACGGTTTAGCACTCTGTGACTCACTTTACTGCAACTACGGTGGCCTTCAGGTGACTTAAAAACTTGAAAGTCTCTCTCTAGAGTCAGTATTTGGTTTGTCCATTCTGGGCTACTGTAGAAACATGGAGGAGCAACGTGGCGGACTCCGTGAAGAGGACCCGCTCCCTACAGTATGCAGATATTAAACGATTCCTAGTTTCAGGTAATTATACACTAATGAAAACATAGTTCTGAATAATATATTAAATTTCTGCTCACAGATCCCCCGAAATGTTCCTTTAACGATTTATTTATTATGTTATTAATTATTATTTTATATTTCACCCAAATTACACAGCTACGTTTCATATATAAAAGAAAAATAAAATATAAACATTTGAAACACCAAAAGAAAAACATAACACAGATTCCCAGAACGTGGGGTATGGACTCAGTAAATATACAATCTAAACTGTGCCGTGATCGTAAGGATCGTAACAAGGCTTTGTAATAACTTGAATTTTGAGATACAATCTTAAGGCACCTGTTGACGGGTCTTTGACTGCACATTTAGTGCAAAGTGGAAAATCAAAGAGTTGATTTGAAAACTCAATCTTTCATTTTGTCTTACCCCCTATCTCGATGAGAGAGACTTGTACAGACTGTGTGCAGTACATCACTGGTAAGCAAAACACTAATTGCCTTGTATTGAATTCTCAGGAAAATCCTCTGGAAGCAGTATGGATCTTAAGATGCAATGATTAGCCTTCTCCTTCTTTCCTCTGACCATCTTTCCCTTTATCGTTCCATACGGCTCCTCTTCCCTTGTTGTCTTTAATCTATAAAGTATCTCTGTTTATTTCTCCTCATTTCTATCCCTTCCTCCCTTTATTCATTCCATCTATAGCTACCACTTTCCCTCCTTTTCCAGTGTCAATCATGGTTACATTCCTTCACCTCTAACCTTTTCTTTCACACTACTCATTTCCTTTCCTTCTTTGATTCATCCCTCTTTCTCTCCCCATAGCTGCTCATTACCTGTCTCGCTGCTCATTACCTGTCTCGCTGCTTTACTCTATCCAACTCACCTGTTGGTCAGAGTAGCAGGATAAAATCTAAAGTCCTGCATCCGCCCAATGAACTGATTAGACCCTGGAGAGATGAAAAGAGAGGAGAAAAGAACATAAAGAAGGTGTTAATGGGTTTGTACTGAAGGCAGTGAGTGAGAGGATTTCACAGTGTTTAGTAGATTATCTTATCAGTTTCTTGATAGCAGCTAAGTGAGGCTGCCCACAGCTGCTTATAACGGCCGAGTTCACGATACAAAGCCAAACAGGATCGGCCACAGTCTACATTTGCTTCCACTGGAGAGCAGAAGGGCTTATAAGGACAAATTCATTAGCTTGGTTTGAGGCCGGGGCCAAAACAAGTCTGTCTAGGGATAACCAAGTATTACCCAAACCCTGTGCTTCACAGGTTTTATACTCATTACTGTGTTTCCTCACTCGGTGTTTAACTGAACCCATTATTGTCTGTAGATGGTCCTTTATCCAAAACCCGTCTGTTCTGGACATTTTAAAACCTATTTTTTACACCCTGGTCAAGTAGATATTCAGGAGGAATTACCTGCAAATAACTATTATTTTCATTATTGATTAATAAGTTTCCAGAGCCCAAATGATGTCTTCAAAATACTTGTCCGAAAAACAGCTCTAAACCCAAAGATATTTAGTTTACGTGCTGTAGGGATAATGCCTGACGAGGTGTCCATAATCAGGAATTAATGGACGACGGGGAGGCCAGAACCATCCGACGGGCAGCGAAGTCCATTATTTCCTAATTATGGACAACTCGTCGGACATTATCCCGTTTATACCATGGTCACTTGCAAAAGAAAAAAATGAAGAGCATTAATTTATGTTTTCATGCGTTTTGCAACCAAAATCCAAAGTTTTTCAAAATCCATAACTCTGTTTCCCTGCCAACACCTGAGGGTTTGCTAATACCTGGAACAATCATTACTGCCCCATAAGGTTCTTATGCAAAGGAAACGATGTTCACTACTCCAGTAAATAGGACGAACCTCAGCTACGACTTGGCAATGGGAGATATTTCTAGTCCGCTCAGCTCATAGAACCCTTTGGCTCAGCTATGAGCCAGAAAGCTAACGTTATGCGTTACACTCAGTGTTGTAAATAAGATATTCAGATTTTTTTGTAGCCAGCGCATCAATTTAGAAAAGTGAACCGACTACTTTACCCTGCAGCCAATCAGAATCGAGTATTCACCCAGACCACGGTATAATATCATATAAAACAAAGCAACATCTCCACATATGAGAGACTGGAACATGCACATTTGGGGCATTTTTGCATGAAATATCTAAACTGTTAAAGGTGTCTACTAATAAATGAATCACATTTTTTTCTAAATGTACGAGTCTAACAACACATATTTCAGGAGAGAACTCTGACAAACCCGTCTGGCTGACGATGAGAAAAAAGGATTTGCAAAGAGATAAATGCAAATATGTTGGACAAGAGATGCCACATATATCAAATACACCAATATGGAATATCTCAAACATACGGGCACAAAGTCCAGACACACACGTGGATACTGGACTGCACACCATCAAACACAGAAATGAACACAGGCAAGCCCCCAACTCATCTCCACACACAACCACACATACTGTACGTGACAATGTTGGACAGAACATAAAGAGACACACACACAGAGACGATGGTGCTGGTCCAAACAGAGCCGGAGTCTTTTAGTGTCCAACAAACTTCTATGTAGTTTGACAACAACTCTTAGAAGACGGATAACGTCTCTGAGCATCGACAGAACCGCTGCCATGTCTAGCTTTGTCTGTGAAAGTGTGTGTGTGTGTGTGTGTGTGTGTTAGAGGCTTTACTGTGTGTATTCCAAAAAAAAAAAAAAACATCCTTAACTTTAGAGAGTGTATGAGTGAGTGTGCATGTGTGTATTTGCATTTGAGAGAGGCTTTGCCATGTTTGGCCCAACTACAGTGTGAGCGTGTGTGTGTGTGTGTGTCAAACAGAGAGAGAGTGTTATGGGATGTAAGTGTGTTCGAACAGTGTGTGGTTGTGCAGCCTCAGGCTTTGGCTCAGGATTTCTTTAGCGTGTGGAAATGGGATTATGCCTTCCTCTGAAAAGCACTCTCCCTATTGTTACTGGGATGATGCAAGGTATAAGCCTTAATTCTCTCTTCTCTGTCTTCTCTCTCTCTCTGTGTTTCACTTTCTGTCATCCGGCGCTCTCACTTTCCTCTTCTGTGTTTCTGTGTTGTTAGAAGTGATGACAGTTAATACAGGAGACTGTGTGATTTTAGTCTCATTTTTTTCTGTCTGTCCTTCACTGGTGAGTGGTTACCGGTGGCAACAGCAAACTGCTAGTTAGTCAGAAATGGTAAATGTATGTAACACTTCTATCTGAAGCGCTTTACAATACAAAGACAACAATGGAGCAACTAGTGTATCTGTTTACAGTGCAACCAAACAAACTCACGTTGTTTAATGCTCTTTTATTGGCCTTTGTCCATCGTGCCATGAGCAACAGCAGTCTAATTTCCTGCTGCACACTGCCCAGGTACTTTTTCATACATATAACAACAAGAGTTGTTATCTCACTGAGAAGTTAAAGATATGTATCCTACTGCCTGCAACTCTGTTGTTCTTGTTTCATTACTCCCTGCAATAATTACAACTGATCCGCTTTCAAAACATTAAGAAAATGACCATGTCTTGTTTTGAAGACTCGTTTTTGAACAATATCTTTAACTTCGCTGACTAATACACTGCGTTTCTTGTGACTGCTTCACAATAAAAGCCACCCTGTGCTTTTAATGTGAAGGTCTGCATTAGCAGTAACATAACAGCGGAGAGTAAAGAGTAGTATATCAGTGAGGCTGATATCAATGAGATAAAACGACAATCGCTGGATTACATGCTGCATTGTTTCCTATGAATCCCCCTGTGTGTGTGAAGGCGACTTTTACTCCACCGGTAAAATGTATAATTAGTACATAGAGAAGTAATTACAGAATGTAAATACATTAACTGGCTATTGCTGAAAAAACACCGACCATAAATAGTATCATATCATTGAAAGATTTTAACTTTAAGGTCCCATATTGTCACAAATTTGTGACCATCTGAACTCTAGCATGATTTGAAAAATCTCAACCAACCCGATCAGTTCTCTCAGAAGTTACTGATGATGTGTTATTATCACCACTCTCAATACAACCGATCACGTTATCCTTATCGGCCACTTTAAAAATGTGGTTGACATTTAAAGCTCTGCTCTTGACACACAGTTTTCTGTTAGAAGGGTCCCGTCCGAAAACAGACATAGTTGTTAATCAATACATCTGATCAGCATTCGCATAATCAATCCACTGATCAGAATTCCAGACACAGCCCCCAGGTTCAACACACACACACACACACAGCCTCTCCCCCCCCCTCAAGCCAATCACTTGCATTGATCCCAACCACTGATGTGATCTCCAGCTGATCAGATCCTACCTGCCGTGAACTAGGGATCAATGCCTGATAAACGAGAAGAAAAACACTCGTTTATCACTCTGGAGATGAACGGATATCATTTTTCTCTCAATTTCTCTCCTATTGACTCCGAGACGGCTCCCAGGCAGCGCCAATCAATCACAGATGTGTAGTTGAAGGGGGATAAAGGCTGGGAGGAGGATAAAGGTGGAGTAGTCATTGACACCATATTTAGATATACAGACAAGATAAACTACCGGGTCATTTTTCTCCACTTGGAGGAAGAAAAAAAGAGATGGTGGTTCTTCTGGAGGAGGAGGAGGAGGAGGAGGAGGAGGGATTTCAAGTCTGAAATACAAACGTCTTCTCTTGCTATTTGAGTTTTCTGCTGCAGTTCAAAACATTTTAATTCATTATTATTATTACATTATTCTCTTATTTTTCACTGTTTATAATTTTTTTATACAGAGAGATTTTAAACTTATTACATTTATCATATACATACAGGTACCCATCCTAATCCTAACCCCTTCCTAACTTAGGAAAAGGGAGGCTGCTGTGAAGCGCCCGGGGAGCAACTTGGGGTTTAGTGTCTCGCTCAAGGACACTTCAACATGCACACAGTAGTAGCAGGGGATCGAACCAACAACCATGCATTTAGAGGACGACCCGCTCGACCCACTGAGCTACAGCTGCATACTATTGAGGAATCTGAGCATTGAGCATCTGGGGGATCTGGATCTAGATAGATAGATAGATAGATAGATAGATAGATAGATAGTAACTTTATTGATCCCGAGGGAAATTCAAGTTTCCAGCATCACAGTTCCATAGTGCAAACATATAAGTAAAAACGTCACAGGTGAGTAGTACACATATTAGTAAAACGACACAAGTAGTAACAAGACACATGTAAGTAATACAGAGTATAAAACAAAATATGCAATGTGCAGAAGAACTGTTAAAAATGAATATAGTGCAGGGTAAAACAACTAAGATACAGGACTATTTAAAGAAAAAGTGAATGTAGTGCAGAAAGTGATATAGTGCTGGATAATAAAATATAGGAGAAACAGATATTAAGAAATGTCAGATATGGAATATAATGCAGGATAAGAACTGAGGTAGAGAAGTTTTTGTAGTGTGCAGAATTAAAGTTAAAAAAATTCTACTGCATCTCTACAACAATTTAACTTGTCACATGTCAAAAACATGAAAACAAACACAGAGAGACAGCTCTCTTTACCGTTGGAGCTGAGTCCGACCCACATGGCACCATCCTCGCTGATATCAGAGAGCCTGGCGGAGAGAGGTTGTGTGTCAAACGGCGTCCCATCCTCCTCAAGCCCATCCAGGAAGAGACTCGCACGTCTGTCATGGACCTGAAAATCAGTCAGAGTGAGACCTACAGTAAGTCTGTGCTGACCAGCTTGAACTTTGCAGTGAACTGTCTACATTTTCTGAGCGAGCAAATCAAAAAGCGTCATCAAATTGTGAATAATAAACTGTGTCAACCAATCAAAATGAACCACAATATACAATACATCACTTATCAGAGTAGTATGATACTAGTACTAATACTAGTACTAGTATTAGTACTAGTACTAATAGTAGTATGGTACTACTGATTCATGTGCAATATATGTACTATTATTACTGTGCAATAACTCACTGACTTGATTGTACTGTATACTGCCTCGACCGTACTGTATTGTATTGTATATATTGTATCATAGGCCAACATTTCGAGTTAGATATATATATATATATATATTTACTTTTCTTTTATATATATATATATATTTACTTATTTTATAGTAGTTTAGGTTAAACTTCTTTTATACTGTATGTTATGCGTGATTGCACCATCAGGACTGCTTCAAATTTCGCTGTACTTTGTGTAGTGACAATAAAGGAATCTTGAATCTTGAATCTTGAGTATGAACATTTGATAAGGATGAGGAAAGCCTGAGCAGTCACAAAGTGTGATTTGATTTTTTCTAACAGTAAACTGTATACCAGGTTTGGGGAGGGAAGAAGCTGAAAGATGATCACTTAATAAATCAGCATTTACACAAAGCATCATGGGATACCATTAGCACCACGGTGGATCCTACGTACATGTGAGGGAGCGGGCGGGGGGTTAGATGCAGCAGTAAAGGCCCAGCAGCAGGTTACTGCTGTAACACACAACGTCTCAGAGAGAGAGAGTGGCAGCTGCTCCGTGTGTGCACATATGGGCATCTATCTACAAAAGTGTACGCACGCGCCACTGGTGTGTTTTTGCATATCTATGCATGTGTGTGAGTGTGACCATGTGTGTGTGAATTATACATACGGCTAATCTTCCAGCTCATTTCCCCAGTAGCAGAAAGAGCCTCAGGCTAAACTGCCTCAGCCGCAAATTAGCTTTCTGTTTGACCAAAAATCTCCTCTCCACTCCTTTCCCCGATCTGCTGCATGAATATTAAAAACTGCACGGCAGACAACATCGTCAAAGCAGGAGCAGCTCCCCTTCACATCAAACCCAGGAGAAAAGAAAGATACTTCCATAAGAAGGGCTCTCCCCCCCCCAAAAAAAGAAACTTTAATGTGCCCCGTCCTACTCTCTCCCTTTACCCCATCTCCAAATCCTGTGTTTGGGAACCACACTGTGGGAACACTGATAAACTCTCCCTGTCTTACTAGAGTCCGCCTCTCCTTCTTCATCTTCCTCGTCTCTCTTCAGCTCTGGTCCTCCTTGCTTTGTCCTTTCTCCTCCTCACGAGGTCATTTGATTCCTTCACCTTTTTTTTTCTTCAGTTTTTGAGTTCCCTCACCCCGCTCCCTCTCTCTCCCTATTTTTCATAACCATCTTGACTTTCTCTCCCCTCTCAGTCGACGACTTCCCCCTCTCATCTCCCGTCCTGTCTCTTCCCCTCATGTTTATCTTAACCTGTCGCTCTCACTTGTTGTCAGCTCTTTAGGGAAGTTGAAAAGGTGTGAGGAGGGAAATAAGTCCAAGTCAAAAAAACGCCTTTAGGGGATGAAGGCAGGCCCAGACAAGTGTCTGCCTCTCAGAGGATAGTTAAGACGCCCAGACAGACACTTTCATGATGGCTGATTGAAGACTAGCAAGAGAGCCGGAGAGAGAGCGCAGGAGAGAATAAGAGTGGAAAAAAGGAAGGGGAAAAAAAGAGACAGGAGGGAGAAAAAGAGAAGTCAGAGAGCGGGTGTAAGAGAGGGAGAAGAAGGGTCCTCTTTAGGAATCTCTAAGCCGGAGCTGTGTGGCTCTTGGGGAGATGTGAGGCGGTTGTCAGGCCTGATGTAAATGAATCCTGAAGCGCTTCATCCTCCTTAGCCGCCACGCGCCCTTTTGAAACGCAGCCAACTCCCCTTTGTTAGCTTTCACAAACACTTTCCCTCTGTTTTTCCCTTTCCCCATCCATCTGTATTTTTACCTCCTCCTTTCCTCTACCTCCCTTTGTCTCTTTTAGCCAGTGTAACTTCAGAGCTCTTTGAGAACAGAGGGGGAAAAAAGGTTCTTTAGTGTTGATAACTAGTCTCATTTGGACCGTGTCCACTAAGTCCGGAGGAAAGAAAAATTACTACTTTAAACTTTACCTATCCTCTTCCCTTTATACTGAGGATATGTATTTTGTGAGGGCTTTTAACTGAAGCACTTCACGGTACCGGCACTGTATGCATTTTCTGATAATACTAACCCTACAATAGAGACCACTAACTGTAGGTAGTATACGCAAAAGCTCACATGAACAAAGACGGAGACTGACAAAGACGGTTTAACAGTTAATATTGTAAATGGTAAAATGGACTTGCATATACAGTATATACCACCTTTCTAGTCTTCCGACCACTCAAAGCGCTTTAAACTACATGTGAGCCACAGCTCACCCTAGCGAGCAAATTGTACCCAGCATGCCGTTCGGCGGTGTAACAGTTAATAGAGGTCCTTTCTCAAAAACAACACAATACACTACTAATAAACATCCCCGATTGGATGAACGGTTGTCGAGAAAATCGAAGGACAGACAGACAGACAGAGACTCCTTCTATTTTAGTTTGATGCCCAATAATAATCTTTCATTGTGCAAAGTTAAGTTAAATGTTCCTTTAACACTTGTGATCGCAATATCTGAAAAAAATAACTGGGATATGTTCCATAATCATGCAAACCTAAGCTACAGGTGGACATTCATTTCATACACACTTGTTCATTATTTCTCCGAGACATACTGTATTGGTTTCTGCCGTTCCGCTCTTCTTTCCTGCAAACTCAAACTCTCTGTGCCGTTGAGACTGAAGCAGAAAATGGAAGGAGAGATGGGTTCAGCAGGGTTCAGTTCTGGGCCAGCTTGGATATTGAATCTAACCTCTGCACCACCTGTGGTCTCTTCCACTATTCATGGTTCCATTAGTTCCTGGCCTGGTTGCATGTGCTTTTCTCCTGCAACATTCCTGCAAAGCCACGACTTTAACTAACAACAGACACTAATCGCAGTTTTACATTAAAGGTCCCATATTGTAAAAAGTAACATTTTCATGGCTTTTATTTTATAAAGCAGGTTTAAGTTGTATATAAATACTGTGAAAGTATCAAAACACTCAATCCATGGAGAAATACGCACAGCCCGTATTCAGAAACGGAGCTTTTGAAACAAGCCGTCAGGATTTCTGTCCATTTGTGATGTCACAAATATACAATATTGAGACCATTTCAAAGTTTTAAACGGAAACATTCTAAATGTGTCCCAGTTTATTTCCTGTTGCAGTGTATGTGAATGACATCAGCTGACAGGAATTAAACATGGACCCAAGCTGTTGCTTAGCAACGCAATTCTGTTGCAATTCCAGTGAAATGTACTAAAATGGAGCGTTTCAGACAGAGGGTAAATACAGGTGTATTCAAGCAGACAGTACGAGGAAAATAAAGTTTTTTTTAAACATTAAAGTATGTAAACATGTTCTAGTAGAAACCCAAAATACAAGTATGAACCTGAAAATGAGCACGATATGTCCCCTTTAAATTGTTCCACATTATATAATATTTTAGGCTCCAGTTATTTCGGGACTTTTCTGTGACCAAACTGATGGCTGTATAATTGTCCGTGTACGGCATCATCGCCAAAGAGGAGTATTAAATGTGTTTTTTGTTTTTTAAATGTGATTATTAAATTAAATGTACCACGAAATATTTTATCTCTCTTCTTCTGAGGACAGTTTCATTTTAATCTTTTCCTTATTAAACAATTTCCTTCAAGGGTTTCTGTGCTCTTAGGGAGTTTCAAGCACCTTTTCCCTGTGCACAACTGGCAATGTTACCACCTAAGCCTCTCTAAAAGCCCAGGGAAACCCTGAGTGGAAAGCTTTTAGTGATCTGTAGACTGGCATTTTGACTAAAGCTCTTCTCGATTTTCACACTCCTGCCAAGCCATGGCTCAGTACACAGTGTGGACAGCAGTGTTTCTTCTAAGCTCACTTTATAGCTTTGGGCCACAGAAGTAAGAGGTGGTGGAGAAAATATGAATAAAATTAGCCCCAAGTTTCCTGTTCCAGTCATACGATATTGAATCAATAATAAATTCTAAAATATAACAATATAATATATTCTTTTACTGTTGTAACCACCATGGGACAACAGCTGCTGGTGTCTTGCAGATTAAAATGTATTGCTCTGTAAAAGTAAAAAGGAAAAGTCTGTTTTGAAATCTAGAACAGTGTACATTACAGGCCAGAATACTTCATTATGTAAAACAGACACATTTGTGTCTGATGGCCTGCTTAGATCAACCTTTCCTTTTTTGCAATGGTAAAATGCAGCTCAACATGTCCTCATACAACTGTTCATATATCATACAAAAAGTTATTCCTAATTTTTTGTTGTGTTTTCCTACAAATGTCCAACAACACGTGACACACGAGTCAATATCTGCTCGTTACATGCATACAGTCTTTTCAAAATAAACTTCCGTCTTCACAGGAAACAACTTGTTTAGGTTTAGGCAACAAAGCTACTTAGTTAGGTTTAGGAAAAGGTCATGGTTTGGGTTAAAATAACACCGGAAGTGGCGTAACTTAAGTTCAGAAGTTATATGAAAAGTAAATCAACGTTGACTTCTGGTTTCACGCGGGGTACGAACACCGGTCTCCTGGGCAAAAAGTCCGGTGTTTTTTGACCCACCTATCCACCCGACCTCCTCCCTACGCGGCATTTATCGCTCTTTATACTTCCTCGTTCATGATTACGTGGATTACATATGAACTAATTTTGTGGGATATGTACGAAGTGTAATGCATTCTTCTTAGGTATAGCTAACGGTGTAGTGCAAGGATAGGTAAGGAGAGGAATTAGGTGTCTATGGGCTGCAGCAACACTTCTTGAATGTTAATTGCTCAGTAAGCAAACATATAGCTTTCATATACACTTAAAACTCACGTTTGGTTGCAGCAGACTGTTGTTACAGCTGTTATTCACTCTCAAATGGAGTTTTTGAATTAACTCTTTGTTGCCATAATCAAAATGTAGGGGTTTTTCAGATAGACATACTGCAGTAGCAGACCAGAATAAAGCTTTTCAATTCATCAACCACAACACACAGAAATTCACCTGACTAACTCTCATTATACAGCCAGGTGTTACGCAAAACATCTGACATGTTGCAGACAGTTTCAGACTTTAAATAACATTTCACCTATATGTAGAGAAGGACTATCTTAGCTACCGCTGACAGTCTGAGGTCAAAGTAGATGAGAGGGACCTTAAGGACGACTAATACTGGAAACCAATTCTAGATACATATTTTACTGCTGTCCGATTAGTCTATTAAGTGCTAAAGCAGCGTAAGGCTCTGTGCAGGAGCTTAATGTTCTATACAGTATGTAGTATACAGAGTGAATGCAAAACACCAGTTTACACACACTGCGCTGTTCCTGTTTGACCTTTCTCACAGACGATACTATTTCCCCATCACCCATATTTTTCTCATCCAGCCAGTTCACCTTCTTCTGATCAGCTCATCTGCTCTACTCTAAAGATTATATTTTTATTACATCTCCCTATTATGTTGGCAGTTCTCTCTTTTTCTTTTAAGGTGAACATGGTAAACAAAAACAGACAAAACACACAAAGAAATAACCACAAAAACAAAAGTGAGAGAATAAGAACAAGAATGAACTCATCCTTCCCAAAGTGAACAACAACTAACTTTAGAAGGTGCAATAGGTGGAATACATACATACGTACGTTCATTCAAACTTGTGCTACTAAAAATGTACTTAAGTTTTCATCATCTTCACATCTTCTCCTCTAACTCCCTCTGCTCTAGATAGATAGATAGATAGATAGATAGTAACTTTATTGATCCCGAGGGAAATTCAAGTATCCAGCATCACAGTTCCATAGTGCAAACATATTAGTAAAAACGTCACAAGGTGAGTAGTACACATATTAGTAAAACGACACAAGTAGTAACAAGACACATGTAAGTAATACAGATTATAAAACAAAATATGCAATGTGCAGAAGAACTGTTAAAAATGAATATAGTGCAGGGTAAAACAACTGAGATACAGGACTATTTAAAGAAAAAGTGAATGTAGTGCAGAAAGTGATATAGTGCTGGATAATAAAAAATAGGAGAAACAGATATTAAGAAATGTCAGATATGGAATATAATGCAGGATATGAACTGAGGTAGAGATGTTTTTGTAGTGAAAAACCCCAGATTCTCAGTACCTGTTCTCCTGCTTCTTCTTCTCTCTACAGTAAATCTTCAATCACTCCTTTTCATCCATCTCTCTCTTGAACTCTGCCCAACCATCTTTTGTTTTCTTTCACTAAGACCTTCCCCTCTCTTGTTGCTCCTCTCATGCTTGTCTGCTCTTCCTCACCTATCTCTTCTTCTCCTTTTAACCTCGTCTAATCCCCGACTCCCCGCATCCCGCCTCACCAAACTCCCTCCACGCAGCCGCTCTCCTCCGGATGTGTTGCCCCGTGACTGACATGCCGCTCGCTGATAACGCACCTCATTCCACAGCCGGTGAAGCTGTCATTGGAGGAAAGAGAGTCAGAGAGTGAGAGAGGAAGGGAGACATGATGGAGGGAGGTTGGAGTGAAGAGGTCGGTGAAAGAAGAAAGGCAGGATACCTGGGAAAGAGAGTCATTTTGGAAAGTATACAAGGAGAGCAAGATAGAGGCTATGTGGTAAGATTGTTCCTGACATCATTGAGGAAGACTCTGAGGAGGGAGACATTCAAATAAGGAAGAATGAACTATATTGGGGGGGGAAGAATGAAGCAGTGTATATATTATCAAAATGCAAAAAGAAAGCATCATGGTGACCAAGTGGTTAAGATGCATACCATATAACCACAACGTCCCCAGTTTGATCCCAGTTCTCTCTCTCTCCTTCTATTTCCTGTCTATCTCAACTATCAACTGTCAAATGAAAGAAATGCAAGAAGACTTTTGATAAAGACTGAAAAAGGAAAGAAGACACCGGGCAAAGAAAAAGAGAGAGACGTAAGAGGATAAATGGAGCAGAATCTACAGTCAATGAATGGTTGTTACTCCTCACAAAGGTGTCTTTATAGAATATTATTTAATAACAAGTCAGTGTTATTAAAAACTATTTGGGTTTTAACAGGGTTTAAGATCTTTACATGGTTCAGCTGATGAGTTGAGTCATATCAAAAACAGAACCAATGTTAGTTAAAGTAATACCTAACCTTACCTAACTTAAATAAAGATTGAAAATGACAATTATCTTTGGTCTTTGTTGGTATTTGGTAACCACTAATAAATAAAACAATTTGTACAGGGGCAAGTAAAAAATGACTTTGGGCGAGTAGATGTCTGACCCACTTTCCTGACCGCGCAAGTGAAAAAACAAACATTAACTTTGAACCCTGATGTTTTAATTAATTAAAGGAATTGAGGGGAAAAAGTAAAGTTGGGACAGGGAGATGAAGAGAAACTGGACGAGGATGACAAAGCTGAAGAGAAGAGGAAAATTATATAAAAATAATGGTGCAAATGGTTCTTGCACATTTCTATAATGGATGTCTTATGCAATTTACATTACCATTGCTGCAATTAAAATCACTGATTCTGCAACAAATGTGGGCAAAACAGGCAATGATGTCATTCTGCAGTCGCAGAAGCTCCAAACAGCTCACTTCATCAAAACCTGACTATCAATAGCTCAACTGAGCAAACTGCAAAGCCTCTGTTTTAGCATATATCTAATTAGCTAACTAACTTATACAAGTGTTTTAGTAAAACAAGATCAGATAAGAAATTATTTTGGTGAAATGTGTTTGTATAAAATGTTCATGAAGCTTGAACTCAGATCCAGGCTCACTTTTCCAACATTATCTTAAGGTTAAGATGATCTCAGCCTGACGGACTTACAATCGGACGAAGATCATCTTAACCTTAAGATGATTTTGGGAAGTAGTTTGCCGGATATTCCCAGATATTCCTCCCGTCCTCTAAATGCAAACCAAAGTGAGTGAAATCAAAAAGTGTAGTGTGACTTCATGCATCCCCAGCTCTCCACTTTTGCATCCCCAGGCATATTGTCACCTTTCCCTCTCTCTCTCTCTCTCTCTGTACTGTTATCTCTCTCCTTGTTATTCACCCTCCGAGCCTCTCTCCCCTCTTTACTCCTCTCTCCCCCTATATACTTGCCCTTACCCACTATGAACTGTTAGCAGCTCTGATGTACAGCCAATATTCTCTCTATCATATTAGCACGGTTGCAGTGTGTAAAGAAAGAGATAGGAAGAGGAGGAGAGGAGGAAAGGGAATAAAGAGAGAGAGAGAGAAGATGGAGAGGAGACACATTTGTTCTACTCATCTCAGCGCTAAAAGATACAATTACCTCTCACAGCATATTATCCATGTTTTATACCAGCCCAGGGCCTCGTGCCTTTGCCTTGCCGCGCTCACCCCGTGTAAGGCCCATATTTTAACACTAGCCATGACAGTTTATTTAAGAAAAGAAAATTGTCCCCAGGGAGATGGAGAGGGGGAGAGAGGGAGTGTGTGTGTGAGGAGAATGAGAGGGAAAGAGGGAAGGACAAAGAAGGTGGAGAGAATGAGAGATAGATGAGGCAGAGAGAGAGAAAAAGAGAGCGAGAGAGAGAGAGAAAATCATCTTCAAGAAAAAAAAGCAGAGGCAAAAGATAAAGACAGAAAAAGACAGCGAGGGGACGTTTATAAGGTGACACACCAACCTTTTAATAAAGACCATAAGTCTCTGAGACTTTCTCTCTCTGAGCAGAAAGCTAAGACGGGTCCCATTTAACAAACCAGAGACATCCATGAGAGCATACGGGGGGGGGGGGGGAGCACATACAGTATCAAGAGGGGAGAAATAAGTCTTAGTAACAAGGCTTAAAGGGCTTTTCCACTTTAGGCCGCATTGAGTCAAACCATGCCGTGCTGATTTGCATTTCCATTACCAGTTTTAGCCTGAGATGGACCTTCTCCGGCCCGACCCGCCTCCAAGCGGGTTGCGGTGCAGGAGACCAGAGAGAAAGAGGTTTTTAAAAAGTTGTGTGTTCAGCTCTCAGTACTTCTGTAGCTTCTAACCGAATCTCTGTGGATTGAACTTTAGTTTCTCTCCTGCGTCCGTTTCTACTTTCAGATATCTGCTTTATTTCACCGTTTCACTTTCAGCTGTATATGAGAGCAGTTAAGTTATTGCTGATGAAAACCCAACATCACTTCATAATAGAAGCTTTTAAATAACAAAAATAGCAGGAGACTTTTAGTGTGAAGAATATAGGAAATTAAATGTGTTTATCAACCGTTTTACAGCCACTCCTTTGACAACTAGTCAGCCATAGTTACACACACTCTCAAGCGGGAAGCCTCGTTGTAATGGAGTCGCAAATCCCTCGCCGAGTCAAACCGAGTCAAGCCAAGTTAAGCCGAGCCAGCCCGTATGTATGGAGAAAGGCTATTAGATCTGCTGCTACCTGACGGGCATGACAAAGTCTCAGGTTTCGGGTTGGGTCATGTTGTTCCTTGTAGTTTCAGGCTCTGGTCAGGTTTGGATATTTTCAAAAATAATTAATTAAAGGGGACATATCGTGCTCATTTTCTGGTTCATGTTTGTATTTTAGGTGTCTACTAGAACATGTTTACATGCTTTAATGTTCAAAAAACACATTATTTTTCTCATACTGTCTGTCTGAATATGCCTGTGTTCATGCTCTATCAGAAACGCTCCGTTTTAGCGTATTTCAACGGAATGGCAACGGAATTGCGTTGCTAGGAAACAGCTTGGGTCCATGTTTACATCCTGTCAGCTGATGTCATTCACATACACTGCAGCAGGAAATAAACTGGGACACATTTAGTATGTTTACATTTAAAACTGTGAAATGGTCTGAATATTGTAGATTTGTGACATCACAAATGGATAGAAATCCTGACGGCTTGTTTCAAACGCACAGTTTCTGAATACGGGCTTTGTGTATTTCTCCATGGATTGAGTGTTTCGATACTTTCACAGTATTTATATATCACTTAAACCTGCTTTATAATATAAAAGATATGAAAATCTCACTTTTTACAATATGGGACCTTTAAGAAATTTCTCCCTTACTAAGGAATCAGAGGAAGTACCAATCCAACATTTTCTCTCCCACTTCCTATCATGACATCTTAACTTTGGGTGTCTGCCGATTCCGTGTACCGATCCGATACCATTGCTTTTTGTTTCCCTGGATTTCTCACTGCGACGGAAATTATTTAACGTAAAGTAATGACATGATTGAAGTAATTATTATTATTGAAACTAATGTGGACACAACATGGCCTGATACCCAATCCATTTAAACATGTCAGTACCAGAGTATAGTGGAGTAGAGTATAGGTGGATCAGATCAATGCATTCTGATCTCTGTTCCAACAGTTTGCATCCGTGTGTGTAATATGTTGTCAGTAGATATACAGTAAATGCTCAGTGGGAAGAAAGAATAAAACAAAGCAAAAGCATTGCATCAGATGTGAGGTGAGTCTAAAGTTGGCAGTACCAGTGAGGTCCAGTCAGATCCGGTCTTAAAGACAGAGGTAAGAGGGTTCTGGTCTCAGTTTCAGCTCAGTGCAGATCTCTGCCTTCAGGCAGGAACATTAGTTTGATATTCACTGTTGAGCGTCTTCTTTTTATAACATTCAGGTCTTTTCTTAAAGTTATTTTGCTCTTAATAGGGTTACTAACCTGTGACACGGAACCTGTACTTTAGCGTGGATATTTCTAGAAAGGGCAGGTTAACATAACACATGCTCTTTGGTGGATCCTTTTATCCAAAGCACCTTGCAGCACCCTTGCCGCATACATTTTTAGCACTCATATCTCAAAGCTCCAGTGGGAATGAAACCCCTAACCCTGGCCGTGTTAGTGCCTTGCTCTCACTATTAAGCTGGACCAGACCGTGCACTGGTATAAAACACTGATGTAAAATAAATAAAGAAATGAATTTTAGGACAGACACACACACACACACACACACACACACACACACACACCTCTCTCTCAGTATGTAATTGATGCCAGTCTCGTGCCCTTTCGCCTCCTGTGCCAGCGGGCAGAAGGCTACCATAGAGGCGTCCGCTTCACCCCTACATAACAACCTTGCCTCACCTTCACACACATGCACAAAACCACACACACATACATTTACTGTATTTAGTGCACAGGCATGCACGCAAACACACACACACAATGCCCACAGAAACACACAGTGTATGCACATGCACAAACACACATTAACTTTCAGTCTGTCTCACAATCTGTCTCTGTCACTCCAGGTGGAAACAGAGAGAACAGCATCGGGACAAGTATATGAGACGGTGTGCAGCGAGTCTGCATGTGTGCAAACAGCAAAAACACTGACAAACACTTTCTATTAAGCTCGACTTCTCCTACTGCACGTCATCAGTCATATGCATGATGATGTGTCCTAATATTAGGGACGTCACGATTAGGCTTGCCGCGGTAGTCGGTGTTACACAGTGGTCAGACACACACGGATTACATTATCTAACCACCGTCGCTTTGCTTTTTTTTACAGAAATAAAACCGATTTAGTTCATTTTCGCGTATCAGCGCCGTGTTATCAATACTCGGGATGTGCATTACAAGCAAAAATACTATTCGAAAATCACTTTAGTAGTGGATAACAATACCAGTGAAATTCAATGATTCTCTATACTAATTCGATACCACGGTAAAAAACAAAAGTAAAACAATAAATCCTGTGTACTTTAACATCCACTCCTTTATTACTGTTTGCATACTGGTTGTTGTTAGGAAGTTAAACAGGTCATAATTCCCTCTCTATTATCTATTTTCTATTGCTGTGAAAATATCTCATTCAAACAACTGGATTTATTCAAGTTTATCACCAAAAACTACATTTTACAAGATTACATTTGAACATGATAACATTAGAATTTACCTTCCTCTATATTTCTTCTTCTTCCAATTTTTTACTGACGGAGAAGAAGGAGGAGAAAGAAAGACGACCCCAGTCTCAGATAGAGCGGGGGGGCAATGAGGCACATACATCTATGCAAGAAAGAAAGAAAGAAAGAAAAAGATGGGAATACCGTGGTGGTATTGGATCAGTCGGTGCAAATTAGTTGCCCTCCGCCAAGACCAGACCAGACCTCGTACAGACATACACACAGGCCAGAGCCTTCCAATGTAATTGTGCGTGAAAACATTCATTAAGCTTATTATGGGATTCAGGAGAAGTTTTAGCAGCCAAACTGTCTGAGAGCAGAGTAGTGAAGCAGATGAGCTGTCAGGGTCTAGAGAACAAATTGTAGATTAGATAGGAACAACTCCCTCCAATAAATATATAGATGTGTGTGTGTGTGTGTGTGTGTGTGTGTGTGATCTTGACCTTAACTCACTATGACACTCAGACACTAACCCACTTACCCTCTTTTTTTCATCTTTTCTTAACAATTCTGTTTCTCTTCTCTTTTCTGTCTTTAGCAACAGGTAAAAAAAGACAGAAGCAACCAGCCGTTTCTCTCTGTGTGTGTGTGTGTGTGTGTGTGTGTGTGTGTGTGTGTGTGTGTGTGGTTGCAGTGCGTACATCACTAGTTGGTGTGTTTAATGGTAAGAGAAAGAAAAAGAGTGCATGTACGTGTGCGTACGCAGGAGTGTTAAACATTCATGCAGCGGCGTTGGGTCGTGATGGGCCCGGTGTGACTGGTCGTCCCTGCCACTGCCTCATCCGATAATGCTGATTTGCTCAGGCACTAACAGACGGACCCCTCTGGGGGTCCTCCAGGCACACAGTCAATCACTGCTACTCCAAAAGATAGTACTCCAAAGCTATTTAAATCGCAAACTCCCTTCCTTTTTCTTCTTTCCATCTTTTGCAGGCTCTTTTTGCCACTTTCTTTACACTGAAACCGTCTTCTAGATTTCCCCTAACCCCCTGACTTACAGTACATCTTCAACTCTAAGCTTTTTATATTTTTTTCTGTTTCTTCCCCTTTCACTATAACAATACAATAGCACAAAGTGCAAGACACTAAAATGAAGAGGCACACACAAAAAGGAAATATCCTCAAGTTGATTAAAAAAGTTATTTAGAGCCAACACTGAAGGTTGCATAAACCGATGCAACATTATGTCCCTGCTCTCCCTCTTTAGTGTCTCCACTATTGCTCTCTTTCCCTCCGCTAACCAGAACCACAACAACTATTGTACTAGCACAATACTAGAATAAATGCTGTGTTGATTAGGTGACCGAACCATGTAAACAATGAGACCCAAAGACCCAACCCTGACGATTTTCCCGGGAGACTCACGTTTTTTTATCGCCCTCTCCTGGTTTCCTCCCGGGGTCACAATTCTCCCGTATTTCTCCTGATTTAAAATGTTCACACTTTTTTCCTTTTCGTTATCTCAACTTGATCTGGCCCTGTATAATCTCGACTGTTTCCACCTAGAGGACAATAGAGCTACACCAACTGTTATTTCCCGGCAGAAGAGAGCAGTCTTTGCTCGCGACACAGCGCAGATTGAACTCATGTTTAAGCTGCGCTCGCCACAGCGTGCAGCGCCCAAAATTGGGCTCTGCTCGATGCAGCGAAAAGCCGTTGTGGCGCGGCGCAAGCCGTTGAAAATAACGGGTTTCAGAGTGCAGTGGTGGCTTTGTGTCTGAAAGGACCTTCAGCGAAAATGGAGAGTACCAAGAGAAATAAATACTCAAGCAGGAGCAAAAATAAATGAACACGGATGAATATTAGTTTATACCAGAGATTCACACACCAAGTTCTCACAAGAGGGGAAAATCATTCAGGTTTCTTTCCTGGGAGTTAAAGGTAAAATCAGAAGTTTAACATAAAAATGCTGTTGCAATATTATTTTCACTGTTTTAAAGTCACCAGAATGCAGAAAACAAAGTCTCTGAAAGTCACGTTTTGGTTTTGAAATCCTCCCTTTTTATAAGGTCTCAAGGTTGGCAAGTATGCGTGCAGCTCATTATTTTCCCTGCGGCAACCACTCAATTCAAGGTGTCAATGCCCAACGCTGTCCTCATGCAATCACAGTACTGTGAAGCACTTGAGATTTAAAAAAAAAAGTAAAAAACACCCACAGAGAGAACAAGTGTTGTTAAATATGTTAATTACACAGAGATCATCAGCCTGTAACAGCAGTTATTCCTCCTTCATCCACAGCAGAAGTAGAGGGGATTTTCTACATACATGGAGAGCTATTAGTCAGAAATGTGCAGGAAAGTGAATCCAACTGTAAACTGACTTCGTAACCATCACTTAACAACACTGAGCCTCCTCCCCCCCCCCCCATCTCGTCTCCTCTCTCAGTCCCTCCCCCCCCCTCCCCCTCTCTCAGTCCCTCCCCCCCCGAGCTACCTTTTCCTCCACTATTCTCCACATCGTTACCATAATCAGATAAGACAACTACCTAGGGAGCACCAGCATCCCTACAGCACCTTGCTCCTGGCACCGGGTGTGTACATGCGTGCACGTGTGTGCGTGTGTGTGTGTGTGTGTGTGTGTCAGTGTGTGTGAATTGCTCCTGGCACTTGGAAACCCGTATTCCTTTTGACTGTCTTTTTTTGGTGTTTTGATCTTTTCAAACCGACAGATGACTGGTGTGTGTGTGTGTGTGTGTGTGTGTGTGTGACAGACGGAGAGAGGCATGTGTGTGTGTGTGTGTGTGTGTGTGTGTGTGTACTGTATGTGTGCAGGAAAGGTTTCTAAATTACCCAGCTCCTTCATGGGGTAATGTCTGTATTGTGGCTGACAAGTCTGCTACAAATTACTGCTGAACTGTGAGAGTGCGAGTGTGTATGAGTGTGTATCAGTGTGTATCTGTGTGTATCTGTGTGTATGAGTGAGTGATAAGTAGATAAGCGTGCGTGCATGCACGAGAGAGGGAGTACGCGAATGGTGTTTGAGTGTCGAGGATGATTATGTTATTCTTCTAAATGGTCAAAACAGATCACATCACCACGCCGTTAAAGGAAAGGCCGACTGATTCACAAGAATGAACACACACACACACACACACACACACACACACACACAAAGTTTCAAAATGCCTCCAAGCAATACCAACGCAACACACTTTTAGCAAAACACCTGCAAGCCTTAGATAGAGTACATAGACGTATATAAAAACCTGATCCCTACAGGGCACACACACATACTGTACACACACACACACACACACACATACTGTACACACACACATACTGTACACACACACACACACACACACACACACACACACACACACACACACGCTACCAATTGAGCCATAAGCAACACTACATTTAGCAAACACCACACTGGACCAGACATCAACACCAGTCAGCCAACCAGTAAACTAAACTGTCATGTTAGATTTTCTGTACTGGTCAACATGTATAACGTCCTCATCTCTGGTTTAACCCTCCAGCCTCGAATCATGCTTTGAATCAAACTGCGATTGATATACACAACAATCAGTCCATCAGTTATCTACCTGCATCCGGCAACTTAATTTGAATTATGACTTATAATGATAAAAATGGAATAAGAATAGGAAATGGCTTTATGATACCAAGATTATTAAAAAAGTTACCTATTTGCAACAGACTATTAGTTAAAGTCCCCATGAAATGAAAAATACATTCTCCCAGTTTTAATCCTGTGTTGTTCATTTATCTCTTGTTATATAATATAACAAATATATGTTTAAAAAAGGTAATTCTATATCAAAATCTGATCAGTATGCCCATCTTTCCTCTTCCTGTAAACGCTTTCAAATGTTTGATGACTCATCCTGCACCTTTGCAATAATTCATCCAATCAAATGGAGCGACTAGCCAGACTATCGATTGTGGATGGAATCAATATACGTTCTTTGATCTAAGCAGCTAACAGAGCAATATAGAGAGAACCAGGAAGAGACTTTTGGATATCAGTGGGAAAAAACACTGTTTTCATTTCTGAAACAATGTGGCTGACATCTAATTCATTCAAGGGAAACTTTTCCGACTTTCAACCGACTCCATCGGAGTCCACAACGCGAAAGGACCGGTGGAGTTTTGCAGGCGGTCGAGCGGAGACTAAAATAGCATCCCACATGCCAGGTCAAAAAAAAAATTGGGCCCAAAGATTTTACAGATAAAAAGTAGACCAACAAACAACTTCAGTAACAGACACTTGTAGTGATCAAAGGCTTGTCATGGTGACCGTGTTTTCTCCCCAAGTAGATCTGGTGTTATTCAGAGATGCTGAAAGAGAAAGATTGTCCAGTGGAGTAGTCGGTAAAATGATACTCAACAGAAACACACACACACACACACACACACACACACACACACACACACACACACACACACACGGGGATTCATTTGGGGCCTCGAGACTCTCTCCACTTCACCAGCTGCCATTTCAGAATGATCAGAGCTTATGAAAGCCTGTTTTTGTCCATGACAGACTCGTATTTCTAACTTCTGCCTTCTAAAATTTCTAGTTGATGCACCGCTTTGGTCAATTGGTTCTGGAGAAATAAAGGAAAGGAGGAAAACACCAAAGAGAGAAAATAAATGCATATATTGTCATATTACAGTACTCAATGTTACAATGAGTAGGATTTGTCAGTTGCGGTTTGTAAACACAGAATTCAAAGTTGACCCCGCTCACCGGCTCTACGAGGGTTAAGGCTTTATCCGTTTGGCTGTGTCCGCCATTTTCGTTGCTTCCTTCTGGATGCATGCTTACAATCTGGCTCCTGATCGCTATGTTTTTATAGAGGTTGACACCCAGAAACATCCCGAACACAGCAAAATAATAAAGTCAGGCAGAGGGCAGAGCCTCTGCAGGTTCAGACACTACTAGTGGGTCATAAGTGATGAAAGTGAAATATTATTTACAGGATGTCCAGTGTACCAGAACAACGAGATAGCAAAGTACTGTGTTATCCACAAAAACACATTGGAAACATACCCAAGCAACAAAATTAAACAACCTTATACGAGTACAACATCAATTTCTATGTTTTACACAGAAAACCATCAAAAATAACCACAGACCTAAATAGATTAAATAAAATAAAAAAAATTCCAGATGTTCTGAAGTCAGTTTTCCATACAGGACATACAGTAGATGTTTAAGTGTGAAGCATCGTCTGTCTGTGTATGTGTGTCTGATGTAATGTGTGTGTGTGTGTGTGTGTGTGTGTGTGTGTGTGCGTGCGTGTGTGTGTGTGTGTGTGTGTGTGTGCCCCTTGCCCCAGCAGCTGTGCCAAAGCAGATGTTTGCCAGTGTAATTACCACAAGCTCATAGAGAGGAAGAGAAGAAGATGGACAGAGAATAAAAGAGGAACACAGATAAAGAAGAAGATAGAGAAACTGTAAGTCTGTGATAAAAAAAGAGACCGTTCTGCTCTCTCAACCCTTACTGTATGAAAACAGTTAAACACAAAGCTGAATTTCATGCACACAAACTCACCTATGGATGCACTCACTTGCTCATTATCATGTGCCTCTCATGTTGACCGACTATCGTATGTTTAACAAGGCAGTTTTCTCTCGTGCCACCATCAGGATCATGAAGCACTTTAGATTTCTTACCTGCAGAACAAGGTGTGTCCACTTCTCCGGTGTAAGCCTCCCGTCTGTTGTGAAGCTGACGGTCAGAGGATTCAGACTGCTGGACTGACCGTACCGCAGGGTGACGGCCTGCTCCGACACCGTCACAGAAAAAAACAACCGCTCCCCCGAGCTCTTCTCCAGCAGCATCCTGAAGGAAACAAACACACCAGAGAGTCCATTAAAATATCTGGCAGTGATAAGTTGTTAGAACTTAACTCAGAAGGAAGGAAGAAGGCAGAGCGGACTCTAAAACCCACGGAGTTGAATGCCACTACACACATTCCCACACACAGTCTCTCATCCTGACATTTACACATGGAATATCAATATTTTACATGACTGCTAGCTTTGAGCTGCTACACTGGGTGCAGACACTGACACACACCCTCCACGTGTCATATTAACCACCATCACTGACATTTTATGGGAAATCATGACTTTTATGAACCCAGAGCCACATACCCTATAAATCACAGATAGATGTATGCATGAGAAATAGACCATATGTATGTATGTCTGCACATGCATGTGAGTGTGTGTGTGTGTGTGTGTGTCTGTGCTTGTGGGGAGAGACAAAGAGATAGAAAGACAGAGAGATAATAAGTGCAAGAAGAAAGTTAATCCAAGTTGGTTACAACAACTAAAGAACTGACTGAAAATGAAACTGAATTCTTGCGTTAAAAGTGCTTTAACTTTTGATAATGTTATAATATATATATATATACATATATACATATATATGTATATATATATATACGTCATAGGGCTGCAACTAACGATTACTTTCATTATCGATTAATCTGTCGATTATTTTCTAGATTAATCGATTAATTGTTTGGTCTGTAAAATGGCAAAAAATGGCAAAAACAATGTCCATCCCAGTTTCTCAAAGTCCAAGTTGATGTCTTTAAATGTCTTGTTTTGTCAGTCCAAAACCCCAAACTATTCAGTTTAATATGATATAAAACAGAGAAAAGCAGGAAATCTCCATATTTGAGAGGCTGAAAACACCATTTTCTGCCATTCTTGCATGAAGAATTACTTTAACAATTAATCGATTATCAAAATAGATGGCGATTATTTTTCTGTCGATTGACTAATCAATTAGTCTACTAATCATTGCAGCTCTAATACGTAAGAATCCTAATTCAATTAAGCATTATTGTCATTATTGATTAAGCTGCATATTATTCTTATGAATTATTAATCATTTGGTCTATAAACAGTGAAAAATGCCCATCAAAGAGCCCAAGCAAGTACACATATTTGAGAAGCTGAAACCACTAAACTTCTGACATCTTTGCTTGAAAATCGTATACTTAAAGAGGCTATATGTAAGAATCAGAAATTGCTTGTTCACACCGACACCCGGTCGAGACGATAACGTAACTCTCTGCGGAGCTCCGTCACTTCACAAGACACGGGAAACCTCTGTTGGTCTGGAGGAGCTGCAGCAGTTATTTCTGCAAAAACGTCCACTGCACATTCACCAGATATTCTCAGATCTAAACTAACTCTTCTGCAGTGTGTAGTGTGCGCGCGTTCACGTGGAGTTGGAGCGAGCCGGACGGGTGAGAACGAGCACGGTGTGCAAACAGGCAGGAGCAGAGCTGCTGCGCGCTCGCGTACCCACACGCGAGCGCGCATGGGATACCGACCCGTTAAGATTTATGCGCGTGATAAGTTACAAATAGTCCCTTTAAGTACCTTTTACTGCACCATTGCATACCTTTACTTTAAGTATTTTAAGAATATTTTACTCTGCAATGCACACTTTTACCTTATGTACTTTAAGTACATTTTACTGCACAATAAATACTTTTAGTTTAAGTATATTTTACTGCACAATGAATACTTTTACTTTAAGATTTAGTGCGTCTCCTACGCAAGAGTTACCCAGTACTAGGAGGAAAACAACAACATTAAACTGACTTTCATTCTTGTTTAAAGAGCAAGAGAACATCAAAGTACCAGATATTCAGGGCTGTAGCCATCGTCGAGGACACTGAGGTCATGACCTCTGTATTGGGGTGTATTTGTATTTATATAATCTACAGATAAAAACACATTTAGTATTTTTATTCTGTTGAAAGAGAACTTGATTAGAAGTTTCCTGTAAAGAACTATGTAATCTAGTAGTAGTTATAGTAAAATAGATAGATTAAGGCAGACAGACAGATGTTTTAGGTAACTTACTTGTGTTTAGTTTATCAGCATTAGTCGATTTCCAAAAGAGCCATTTTAGGCAAAAAAAAAAAAAAAAATCTGTCTGGAGCTGCAAAACATTTGAACATTGAAATCAGAAAAAAGTTGTAATTTTACGAGAATAAAGTCATAACTTTACGAGAAAAAAGTCTTAATATTATGAGAATAAAGTCATAACTTTACGAGAAAAAAAGTCGTAATATAATGAGAATAATGTCATAACTTTACGAGAAAAAAAGTCGTAATATTACGAGAATAAAGTCATAAGCTTTACGAGAAAAAAAGTCGTAATATTACGAGAATAAAGTCATAACTTTACGAGAAAAAAAGTCGTAATATTACGAGAATAAAGTCATAAGTTTATGAGAAAAAAGAAAATAACACGTAAAATTACTACTTTATAATATTATGACTTTAGTCTTGTTTGTATGTATGTTTCTAAATGTCTTCTTCATCTGCTGGGTGTTTCAGCTGCCTTCATTATTATTTATATTTATATAAATATCATTTATGGTGCTTTTGGATTGCTGCTGGACCGCCCCGTTACAAGTGCGTATGCGGGAGAGAAAGACGTTTTTAACCGCAGTGAAACTGCTGTTTTTGAAGGGCTGAACGACGAAAAATATGGACTGAAGCAGAATATTTGGTTAGATAAAAACATGTAGTGATTTTTGGAAATAACACGATGTCTCTTGACTTTTGGACTGAGGCGAGGACAGAGACGGACAGAGAGAGGAGAGAGAGAGGAGGTGGAGGGAGGTTCATCATCTCACATCAATGTTACACAGCTGCTGCATCAGGAGACATTCTATGGCTCATCTGCAGGTGCAGCAGAACGTCTGTGCATAGAATGTCATGATGTCATGATGTGCTTTTTGAAAGAGGCTGCACCTGCTGCCTTTAATGATGATGTCACAAAGACAAATTCCGGATGACGTCATAAAGCCATCAGTTCAGACAGAAATCTTACTTATAGAGGACACAGAGATTACTGACTTCATTTTGCAGAAGATTCCGGAGAGAGAGCAGCAGTACGTCACGCTCGGACAGTGAGATTTCAGAGATGGCAACATCACCTCCAAACAACACGGGAAAGTGGATCATGAGAAATCCTTTCAAAGTGGCAAAGGAGTCACTCGCAGGTCCCTCGAAGAGACGTCACCTGGTTTCAGATCTCCTGGACCGAACTAGCCGGATGACAGCTCAACGGAAGAATGCTCTTCCGAAGACTGCTCACCCGGAGACTGCTCACCCGACGCCAGATCTCGTGAAGTCGGAGCAGGTTTCAGAGGTGGCAAAATCACCTCGCGTGAGGAGAGGTATCCTGACCGGCCTTAAATCCATGATGGAGAAAAAACGTGCAGAGAATTCAACTCTGCAGGTACCCATTAAGGATGTTCAGACAGATGAGAGCCTCCCAGAGGCTCAAGCTGCTGAGGAACAGACCTCAAGTTGGTGGCCCGTCAGTGCTGGCGTTCTACGGACAGCAGCTTGGTGTGCCGGCATCGCCATTGTGGGTGTAGTGGCCTATAAAGTCCTCTCACGTGGATAGTGTCACCTCATGTGACATGAGGTTGAAGGCGCCGTCACCTCATGTGATATGAGGTTGAAGGCGCCGTCACCTCGTGTGATATGAGGTTGAAGGCGCCGTCACCTCGTGTGATATGAGGTTGAAGGCGCCGTCACCTCGTGTGATATGAGGTTGAAGGCGCCGTCACCTCGTGTGATATGAGGTTGAAGGCGCCGTCACCTCGTGTGATATGAGGTTGAAGGCGCCGTCACCTCGTGTGATATGAGGTTGAAGGCGCCGTCACCTCGTGTGATATGAGGTTGAAGGCGCCGTCACCTCGTGTGATATGAGGTTGAAGGCGCCGTCACCTCGTGTGATATGAGGTGTAGAGTTTGCATGTTCTCCGTGTCAGCAGGTTTTTCTCCAGGTGTTCTGGTTTCCTCCGACTATCCAAAGACATGCATCATGACCTCTCACCTAACGTAAGCTGTGAAGGCTCATAGTGAGTGAGAGGTATTCAGAAAACATACTGAAAAATAAACAATAATAATAATAAATAATAAACCAAATAAAATAAAAAAAATAATAATAATTTTGAAGAGGAACTGAATCTGTGAAATCAAATAAGAATTAAATAAGGAAAACTGAGTATCATAATTGTGAGAAATTCTCATCATATACGGCTTCAGTCCATTTTTTTCGTCGTTCAGCCCTTCAAAAACAGCAGTTTCACTGCGGTTAAAAACGTCTTTCTCTCCCGCGTACGCAGCTGTAACGGGGCGGTCCAGCAGCAATCCAACAGCACCATAAATGATATTTATATAAATTAAATAATAATGAAGGCAGCTTTAAGACCCAGCAGATGAAGAAGACATTTAGAAACATACATACAAACAAGAATAAAGTCATAATATTATAAAGTAGTAATTTTACGTGTTATTTTCTTTTTTCTCATAAACTTATGACCTTATTCTCGTAATATTACGACTTTTTTTCTCGTTAAGTTATGACTTTATTCTCATAATATTATGACATTTTTCTCCGGAAGTTATGACTTTATTTTCATAATATTACGATTTTCTTTCTCGTTAAGTTATGACTTTATTTTCATAATATTACGACTTTCTTTCTAATAAAGTCATAACTTTACTCGTACTAATCAAATTGAGGGAGTCGAGCAATCAAATGCAGTCGTTGCTGAGTCACAGGAACCTGCAGCCTGTTTTCTAATATCCAACAATGACATAAGTTTACTACGGATGTTCGATTAACATCATCACTAAATGAACAAGCATTTCCCTTCAGTATTTAGAGAACAGCTTTGGAGATGCTAAAACATGTGAATATCTAAAGCCCTGGATAGACAGACGGCAACGTTAAAGCTTCAATTCTCACAGAGAGTTCAACCTACAGGAAAGATGATGCGGTGTTCACCTTATCATTTCTGTGAAGTTGTTTAATAATTCTTCCCTGTGCTGATGCTTCCCATCTTCTACATGTTGCGTCCTCACAAAGCGTTTGTCACGTGTGTGGCATTTAAACCTGTCTGTTGATGCTTCATATCTGTCAAAGGCTGCCCTGCATTATCCACCGGCTCTGTGAAGACCCAAACCAACTATGGGATTATTTGTGCATGTTGAGGTAGATGGATTTCAGTACACATTTAAAAAAATGCCGTGGACAAGTGTAAAGCAAAACAGTGTAAACATCCAGAGAAGACTTGAATCTCTTCATACAAACAATACTGTGACTAGTTGGGCACATAGATCAATAAAATCATGAAATCGAAACCTGAGTTTTACTAAAAAAGAACTTTATCAATCAAGCAGGTTTTCTCTTTTTCAGAATGGAATGATACGAAAGATCTTAAGTAGCCTTTGGAGATGAAAAAAATCGAAGGCAAAATGAATAAAAGCAGACATTTTTAAAAACTCAAAATGAGTTGAAAGTGCTCAGTCCCAGTCCAGCTTTGTTGAGGACGCGTGGGAAAGAAGGCCTGGCTCAGACTGCTCCGGGTCTGGGCTAAAAGACAAACTGCAGACCAGGGTTACATTTCTTGCCAAATCATCATTGGCAACACATTAGGAGGGCGCTGCTTTTAAAAAAAATAATAATAATGCGCCAACCTTCTACAGTAGAGAGAAAAACTTCAGCAGCATCCTTAAAGGGGCTATATGTAAGAATCAGAAATTGCTTGTTCACAGCGACACCTGTGGCCGCAATGTCAAGAAAGTCAGCGTCCTGTTGCTCGCGCTCGCCCGTGTGAACGCGCTACCTGAATGTGAGCGAGCGTCCGTCAAAACAGTGAGACGACACACGTCAGCTAAAACCACAATATCACTCTATATTTCCCCTGCTTGGCAGTAATGTTAGCTGACCAGACGAGGGTCTCTCCATGAATCAATGCTGATTCTAGTGCTGGCTTTTCCTGTCTCGGCCCGCCGACACGGAGGAAACGGGGGGGGGGGGGGGGACACCGACACCCGGTCGAGACAATAACGTAACTCTCTGCGGAGCTCCGTCACTTCACAAGACACGGGAAACCTCTGTTGGTCTGGAGGAGCTGCAGCAGTTATTTCTGCAAAAACGTCCACTGCACATTCACCAGATATTCTCAGAGCTAAACTAACTCTTCTGCAGTGTGTAGTGTGCGCGCGTTCACGTGGAGGTGGAGCGAGCCGAGCGGGTGAGAACGAGCGCGGTGTGCAAACAGGCAGGAGCAGAGCTGCTGCGCGCTCGCGTACCCACACGCGAGCGTGCATGGGATACCGACCCGTTAAGATTTATGCGCGTGATAAGTTACAAATAGTCCCTTTAAGTACCTTTTACTGCACCATTGCATACCTTTACTTTAAGTATTTTAAGAATATTTTACTGTGCAATGCACACTTTTACCTTATGTACTTTAAGTACATTTTACTGCACAATAAATACTTTTAGTTTAAGTATATTTTACTGCACAATGAATACTTTTACTTTAAGATTTAGTGCGTCTCCTACGCAAGAGTTACCCATTACTAGGAGGAAAACAACAACATTAAACTGACTTTCATTCTAGTTTAAAGAGCAAGAGAACATCAAAGTACCAGATATTCAGGGCTGTAGCCATCGTCGAGGACACTGAGGTCATGACCTCTGTATTGGGGTGTATTTGTATTTATATAATCTACAGATAAAAACACATTTAGTATTTTTATTCTGTTGAAAGAGAACTTGATTAGAAGTTTCCTGTAAAGAACTATGTAATCTAGTAGTAGTTATAGTAAAATAGATAGATTAAGGCAGACAGACAAATGTTTTAGGAAACTTACTTGTGTTTAGTTTATCAGCATTAGTCGATTTCCAAAAGTGCCATTTTAGGCAAAAAAAAAAAAAAAAAAATCTGTCTGGAGCTGCAAAACATTTGAACATTGAAATCAGAAAAAAGTTGTAATTTTACGAGAATAAAGTCATAACTTTACGAGAAAAAGGTCTTAATATTATGAGAATAAAGTCATAACTTTACGAGAAAAAAAGTTGTAATATAATGAGAATAATGTCATAACTTTACGAGAAAAAAAGTCGTAATATTACGAGAATAAAGTCATAACTTTACGAGAAAAAAAGTCGTAATATTACGAGAATAAAGTCATAAGTTTATGAGAAAAAAAGTCGTAATATTACGAGAATAAAGTCATAACTTTACGAGAAAAAAAGTCGTAATATTACGAGAATAAAGTCATAACTTTACGAGAAAAAAAGTCGTAATATTACGAGAATAAAGTCATAAGTTTATGAGAAAAAAGAAAATAACACGTAAAATTACTACTTTATAATATTATGACTTTAGTCTTGTTTGTATGTATGTTTCTAAATGTCTTCTTCATCTGCTGGGTGTTTCAGCTGCCTTCATTATTATTTATATTTATATAAATATCATTTATGGTGCTTTCGGATTGCTGCTGGACCGCCCCGTTACAGGTGCGTATGCGGGAGAGAAAGACGTTTTTAACCGCAGTGAAACTGCTGTTTTTGAAGAGCTGAACGACGAAAAATATGGACTGAAGCAGAATATTTGGTTAGATAAAAACATGTAGTGATTTTTGGAAATAACACGATGTCTCTTGACTTTTGGACTGAGGCGAGGACAGAGACGGACAGAGAGAGGAGAGAGAGAGGAGGTGGAGGGAGGCTCATCATCTCACATCAATGTTACACAGCTGCTGCATCAGGAGACATTCTGTGGCTCATCTGCAGGTGCAGCAGAACGTCTGTGCATAGAATGTCATGATGTCATGATGTGCTTTTTGAAAGAGGCTGCACCTGCTGCCTTTAATGATGATGTCACAAAGACAAATTCCGGATGACGTCATAAAGCCATCAGTTCAGACAGAAATCTTACTTATAGAGGAGCACAGAGATTACTGAGTTCATTTGGCAGAAGATTCCTGAGAGAGCAGCATTTTGGATCCAAAGGATAGTGAGATAACAGAGATGGCTGCAAAAAACACGGGAAAGTGGATCATGAGAAATCCGTTCAAAGTGGCAAAGGAGTCACTCGCAGGTCCCTCGAAGAGAGCTCACCTGGTTTCAGATCTCCTGGACCGAACTAGCCGGATGACAGCTCAACGGAAGAATGCTCTTCCGAAGACTGCTCAGCCGGAGACCGCTCAGCCGGAGACTGCTCACCCGACGCCAGAGCTCGTGAAGTTGGAGCAGGTTTCAGAGGTGGCAAAATCACCTCGCGTGAGGAGAGCTATCCTGACCGGCTTTAAATCCATGATGGAGAAAAAACGTGCAGAGAATGCAACTCTGCAGGTACCCATTAAGGATGTTCAGACAGATGAGAGCCTCCCAGAGGCTCAAGCTGCTGAGGAACAGACCTCAAGTTGGTGGCCCGTCAGTGCTGGCGTTCTACGGACAGCAGCTTGGTGTGCCGGCATCGCCATTGTGGGTGTAGTGGCCTATAAAGTCCTCTCACGTGGATAGTGTCACCTCATGTGATATGAGGTTGAAGGCGCCGTCACCTCATGTGACATGAGGTTGAAGGCGCCGTCACCTCATGTGACATGAGGTTGAAGGCGCCGTCACCTCATGTGATATGAGGTTGAAGGCGCCGTCACCTCATGTGATATGAGGTTGAAGGCGCCGTCACCTCATGTGATATGAGGTTGAAGGCGCCGTCACCTCGTGTGATATGAGGTTGAAGGCGCCGTCACCTCATGTGATATGAGGTTGAAGGCGCCGTCACCTCGTGTGATATGAGGTTGAAGGCGCCGTCACCTCGTGTGATATGAGGTTGAAGGCGCCGTCACCTCGTGTGATATGAGGTTGAAGGCGCCGTCACCTCGTGTGATATGAGGTTGAAGGCGCCGTCACCTCGTGTGATATGAGGTTGAAGGCGCCGTCACCTCGTGTGATATGAGGTGTAGAGTTTGCATGTTCTCCGTGTCAGCAGGTTTTTCTCCAGGTGTTCTGGTTTCCTCCGACTATCCAAAGACATGCATCATGACCTCTCACCTAACGTAAGCTGTGAAGGCTCATAGTGAGTGAGAGGTATTCAGAAAACATACTGAAAAATAAAAAATAAACAATAATAATAATAAATAATAAACCAAATAAAATAAAAAAAAAATAATAATTTTGAAGAGGAACTGAATCTGTGAAATCAAATAAGAATTAAATAAGGAAAACTGAGTATCATAATTGTGAGAAATTCTCATCATATACGGCTTCAGTCCATTTTTTTCGTCGTTCAGCCCTTCAAAAACAGCAGTTTCACTGCGGTTAAAAACGTCTTTCTCTCCCGCATACGCACCTGTAACGGGGCGGTCCAGCAGCAATCCAACAGCACCATAAATGATATTTATATAAATTAAATAATAATGAAGGCAGCTGAAAGACCCAGCAGATGAAGAAGACATTTAGAAACATACATACAAACAAGAATAAAGTCATAATATTATAAAGTAGTAATTTTACGTGTTATTTTCTTTTTTCTCATAAACTTATGACCTTATTCTCGTAATATTACGACTTTTTTCTCGTTAAGTTATGACTTTATTCTCATAATATTATGACATTTTTCTCGTGAAGTTATGACTTTATTTTCATAATATTACGACTTTCTTTCTCGTTAAGTTATGACTTTATTTTCATAATATTACGACTTTCTTTCTAATAAAGTCATAACTTTACTCGTACTAATCAAATTGAGGGAGTCGAGCAATCAAATGCAGTCGTTGCTGAGTCACAGGAACCTGCAGCCTGTTTTCTAATATCCAACAATGACATAAGTTTACTACGGATGTTCGATTAACATCATCACTAAATGAACAAGCATTTCCCTTCAGTATTTAGAGAACAGCTTTGGAGATGCTAAAACATGTGAATATCTAAAGCCCTGGATAGACAGACGGCACCGACACCCGGTCGAGACGATAACGTAACTCTCTGCGGAGCTCCGTCACTTCACAAGACACGGGAAACCTCTGTTGGTCTGGAGGAGCTGCAGCATTTATTTCTGCAAAAACGTCCACTGCACATTCACCAGATATTCTCAGATCTAAACTAACTCTTCTGCAGTGTGTAGTGTGCGCGCGTTCACGTGGAGGTGGAGCGAGCCGGACGGGTGAGAACGAGCGCGGTGTGCAAACAGGCAGGAGCAGAGCTGCTGCGCGCTCGCGTACCCACACGCGAGCGCGCATGGGATACCGACCCGTTAAGATTTATGCGCGTGATAAGTTACAAATAGTCCCTTTAACTTGAACAATTAATCAACTGTAAAAAATAGTTGGAAAAATAGTTTCCCCAACCATCACCAAGGAGTTGGTTGGGCGAAAGGAACATTCACTTTTACCACATGTTGTCCACGTAGGAAAAGTCCAGAGCATGTAACCTAACTAAAAATAAATATCTATTCAAAATTAGAATCCTGGAACAATATCATTAACTTCATAATCAGCCACGGTATAGTAAAAAGTATGAAGTGTAAGAACAGGTGGCTGGCTCTGTTCATTGTTCAGATGAGGGGAGGGATGTGAAATCACAGAGAGAGGGGGAGACAAAGAGAGAGGGGTGAGGAGAGATGGACAGAGGTGAGGATAGAGACCTCCTTTCATCTGGCTTCTTTGATGGCAGCCATGATCGTCTCTACAACAAAAGACTGATGGCCAACGACAGCAACAGAAAGAGAGAGAGAGAGAGAGAGAGAGAGAGGGAGAGTGAGAGGGGAGAGATATTACTTCCATTCAGATGCATTCAGCCGTACAGGTGTCATGTTCGGAAAACCTGAGACAACAACACTCGTCTGTCATCTGAATCCTCCGACGGACAACTTCACCAACAAAATCACAGCATGAAATTTAAAGGAGTGATTTGATCTCGGTCTGATTCTCCTTCTCAGAGTTCAAGTTAACGGACAGCAACATTTAAACTGAACATCCAGTGAGTTACTAGACTACACGTGAAAACTGTCCAAGGTTGCTCTGGGTGTTTCTTCAGACAGTTATCAGTCACGTTTATCTTTATCAGCACATTGTGAATATGTGAATGTTGACAGACTTTATCTCATGAAAGCTCAACAAAGACATAACAGCTTACTTAAAATGTTTGTGTTTAATCCACTGAGCAATGCCTTTCTTTGTTTGTCCACATGGAGCCAAACATTTCTGATCATATTAAAAGACAGTCTAGTAAAAATTTAGTAGTTATAGTTATTTATGACAATTTACAGCTACATTAATTATTATTATTATACTATTAATTACTTTAGCCGCTACTAGCATAACACACCCGAATCTCCGACCAAACTGTTGGTGGTCAAGTTGCATTCTGGGAACTGTAGGCGTCAGGTTTTGACAAGGAAGAACAATGCATGGAATAACAAAGATGATATTTCTGGTCCTGCTGAATACATTTTGACATTTACTTTTAATTCTAAAGCGTCCATCCGGAGTCCAACAATGACTACGATGACCTGCAGAAAATATTCTGTTTTTTGCCCTTATTCCGAAAAAGACAATATTCCAACTAAGGTGTTTACATGGCTAATGAAAAAGAATGTTCCACTTTACATGCAGCCGTGCATACTCCAACTAACATAACCGGTGGAGGACTTGTTCGACCGTGCGAGAACAGCCTCCCTCTTTCATTCCTTCAAACAGCTTGCGATATTTGAGCATATCCAAAAACCTGTTGATATCCAAGTCTTTCATAATGTTTAAAAGTAGGTGTGTTTCTCCTTCCGACCAGAAATATGGGCTTTTCTTTTGGTCATGCATTTCTGCAAACTGTTAGTTGGTTTGTGCACAACACACAGAGCTAGTCTCAAACAGGCCAGAGGCCGTGTGTTGCAAACTGCAAATAAAAAAAACAAAGAATTGAGATGCATAATATCGGCATATCCCACATGTCTTAATCGGAAAATGCTCCATTTGGAATGAGGCCTTATTCAGAATATCCAAACAGAATATGTTGTTTACATGACCCATATCAAATTCAGATTATTTTCATATTCAGAATAATAATAACGTAGTCATTGTTATACAGTAGGAGTCCAATGGTAAAATCGGTGGAGTACTCTTTTGCTAGCTACATTTCACAAACAAATACTCTACTACCAGCAGACAGAAAACAAGACGTCATGCATGTTTAGCCTATTTTTAGTCTCATGACAAGCATCCCATGTTGTTAAAACAATCTACTTTAAGTGTTGCTGTTTTCTGTAGGAGGAGATGAGGTTGCCAAGTAAAGCCAACTGATCTCTTTTTGTGTGTGCTTGTGCTTTGTGTGTGTGTGTGTGTGTGACGTGTGTGTGACTGCAAGCTGATCTGAGTGTGTGTAACTCTGCACCATCCCAGCGCTGCCTGTAACATACCAGCACGCTCTCATCCCGTCTCTCACACACAACATGTCTAAGTAGGACATGACAGCCAGTTGTTGGCCAACATTTCCTGACATTGATACTGACCTGAGCAGACCTGACCTGATTGCTCCTTGTTATTAGATCAATATCACGCAGGGCCTTCACGTCAATGCACTTTCAGTATTTGAAAATCATATTAGATGTCATATCGGAACAGACATTTGACTATACATCACAGCAGCAGTGTATTTCATCAGCAGCACAGGATGATGTTGGACTCCTCTGATACGGTACATCACTAACTGTGACTGTGTCTTACTTATGAAACTTCACATTTCTATTTCTCTTTCTTTATGCTACTTAGGTTCCAATGATTTCAATATATACAGTATATCCTCATAATACTGATGACAAATTAATCTGTATCATCATTTCCATCTTCTCCCATAAAGTTGAATTTCTACAAGAACTCTACCTTCCTGATTGAGACACAGCATGTTTCTATCTAGGCAATGTGATTTTACCTTTACCTCTTCCTTTACCTTCTCTAACCGATAACGTATTAACAAAGCTTGCTAGATGTAACATGATGTAAACTGCAAAGCAATGATGTGTCTTTGGGACTCATCCTTTTCGAAGAGATCAGAATCTATCCATCAGTTCTACACCACTTATTATTATCTCTGGGAAATATAGAATTTCACAACATTTTTGAAGCACTTCTAGTTGCGTAGTGTTTATAATGAATCACATGCCGTGAGAAGTAAAACCAGGATGCTTTGAGATCATTTACTTTCATCAAAATCTGATTTTTCAACTTATCAAAGTTACCCACACAGGAGGAAACAACAACTGGCTGCCATGTACAGCTGTTATATATATATATATCACACCTTTGCTTCTTTGCACAGGAAATTCAATTTAAAAAAAAGACGTAATTCAGAGAAACAGCTTCTGTTTGCAGGGAGAGAGAAACGTCGAGCTAAGATCCATCCATCCATAAATTATCTATCTATATATTTTGTAATGCACAGTAGTAGTCAAGTCAAACTCAGAAGCAGCAAATGACTGCTTGTATAAAAAGAATCTGAAACTATGCACACAGATTATTCTCATTTCTTAGAAAATACAAAAAGTAAACTCACATCTCTCCAGGAGAGCTTGGTTTTATCCACAATGCCAGGGTGAGGGAACCCAACGCTCCTGGTTTCTGTGAGGGGGGAGAGACCAGACATCCCTCCTGGACCGGCCGAAACAGCACGCTACTGGATCCACCAGAACCCCCCTCTGAACTGTTCGTGGTCCCGGTCTCTGTCTGAGTCCCAGGACGAGTGTCATTACTGTCTTCAGTTACACAGGAACCCCTGTTGGAATCAAGTATAAATGGGTAAATATTTTCTCTCTTCTCTGTTTTTTTGTTTTTGCATGAACAGAAAGGTGAGAGGTCATCTAAAATACCTGACGATCATTACTATGAATTCAGTGTACCTACCTGTGTGCAGGCAGCAGCAGCGGGGCGTACGGAGGTGTGGAGGATCTATAGGGACACTCTTGGACACAGAAGGCCTGATAACATGTCAGCAGCTCAGCCTGGGAGGACGGAGACTGACAGTAGCTGCTCCGCTCTGGAGCACCACAGGTGGAACGAGCCGGGGAGGTGGACACGGGTTTGAAGGCAGCAACGTTCTCCATCCGTGGGAAATTTCCCTAAGAATGAAGAGAATTTAACAACTCATTATATTCAACCTGAGACACTTGGATACAATAATGACCTACAATGCCATTTTAGCAACTTGTGCTGTAAAATAAAACAGCCTCTGGTTTATAGAATACGATATAGCGTAACTATTTTGCAGGTAAATCTCTTACCATCACACATACTGTATGTATACGGTACATTTAAAGGGATAGTTTGGGTGTTTTGAAGGGGTTGTATGAGGTACTTATCCATAGTCAGTGTATTACAACTACAGTAGATGACAGTCGGCACATCCCCAGCTTGCAGAAACACACAAGAGTACCAACACCGGAGCAAAGCAAAACATATTTTAGCCACCTAAAAGAAAGGCCCAATATCCGTTTAAGTGTACGCCATATTTAGAATATTTTCCGATGGGGAACTGACTGGATAAGTTTTTACTTTGAGTTCAGTTCCCCGTCAGAAAGGGCAGTCTGACGGCAAGATAAAGCAGTGAAAACATCCTAAATATAGCGTACACTTAAACTGATATTGATTTTTTTATATTTTAGATGAGCCTTTCTCAAATACACAGCACTGTATTGCTTTGCTCCTGTGCTGGTACTCATGTCTGTTTCTCCAAACAGGGCGACGTGCTGACCGTGATCTACTTTAGGTAATATAAAGTAAAAGTACCTCATACAACACCACTTCAAAACACCCAAACTGTGCCTTTAAAATGTATTAGGACATGTGTTTTGAATAAAAATATCAATAAATTAATGATGTTTGAGTTCCTTTTATCAGTGTGAGGTCCTGGTATTGTGCGAGCTGGCTCACTTTCACACTGACTTACTGGGACACTTGAATAGAACAGAGCTATCGTTAATGTTATTAGTAACACCTGTGTTAAGAGAGGTCAAACTGAAGCCTCTCTGATAGTCATTCAATAATTCATATGCGGTACATTGTCTGTTAACAATTACTATTTTTTGGATCACAAATTACAATTGGCTCTTGAAATCATCACTCTTACCTGTGATGAAGCAGCAGGTTTGGGACACAGGCTGAAGAGGAGGAGAGTTAACCAGAGGAAGATATGATGCCACCTCATCCCTCTCGTCATGTTTTCCCCTCTCTCTGTGGTGTTTTTCAGGTGAGATGACCAAAGAAAAACAGGCTTCCTCTTCCCCATCCTTTGCTTGATTTCACCTTCTGTTTCTGCAGCTGACAGAATCACATCTGTGTTCCTCTCGTCCTTCTTTCCTTCCACGCATTTCCCTCCACTTTTTAGGTCTTTTCTAACTTCCTTGTTCCCTAAGTAACACTGCTTCTCTCTCCTTCTTCTCTCCGTCCTCTCTCTGCCCCGTGATCGTCTCTTCCTTTTTGCTCCCTTCGCTCCTCCCTCGTCGTCTCTCCGTTCCATCCATCTCCGGCCTTTGACCCCACAAGATTGTAGAATCGGGTTCTCCGAGGGGTCCGGCGTGGTCCCGGGTTCCACAATCTCAGACGGGGGTTCTGCAACACTGCCCGGGGCCGAGGGATGTCCAAGAACCTGGATTTCTCTCGGACGCCTTCCAGCAGCGCTTGAATAAGTGATGACTGTCATGGTTTCATGGTTCCAGGGTTACATGGACATTTTTTTACAGGCCAGCGCCCCCAGGGTGAGGCTACGAAGCTTAGCTCTCTGTTACACTGTCTCCGTCCCTCACACACACACACACACACTCACACACACACACACACCACAACCAAAGCCTTCACATGATAGGTAGGATTTCACAATCTAGAGAGGGAAAAGAGAGGAAAGAGAGACCGAAATCCAACATGAGACAAATCTGAGGAGAGTGAAATGCCATGCAGGCTATTCCCAAGCCAAAGCCTCCACTATCATGTACAGCTTGATGGAGGCACAGCTCAACTGATGCTGCTACATTGCTTTCCCCCCTTTTCTTCATTTTCCATTGAATTAAACATGCTGGCATCTGGCCTCCACGGTTTTTATCCAACTGAACCGGGTTTGCACATAAGTTTGTTGGAAATTGAGGCTTTAGGCCAAAGCTCTCTTCATTTCAATACTTATCAGCTTTCGCATTTTCACACAGAAAGAGGCCAGCAGTGCACTCATGTCTAGAATTACTGAGACCCCAACAATGTCCGTGTGGAAACAGGAAAGCTCCCCATAGAGTATCTAATAAGCTGCACAAATGTGTAAATCTATGCAGATATTGTGACAGGCTAATATCTGGAGGCTCCTCGTGGTTACCTGTTTGTGTGCATTCCCAGCACATAGCTCTATCCCCCCCATCACATATCTCTATCCCCCCCATCACGAGCAACCTGTTGCACGAGCCGGACAAAACAAGCTAACTACCTTTATCTCTGCACACACCTGAAGACTCCGCTCCTCTAGAAGAAATAGTCCTCTCCGAACATGAAGTGAGTTGTGTTGTTGTCCGTCCGTCGGGAAGAGCTGAAGTTCACAAAGCTCCTGTTATTTCTCCCCCTCTCTGTCTGTCTGTCTGTCTGTCTCACCTCTCTCATTCACAACACGCCGCACGCGGTGCTATAAGGAGATTACCGCGAGCCGCCATCTGTCCAGCAGCGCTCGAGGCGGCGGCAGGATCTGAGGCTCAAAGTAACGATGAGTCGTTACAGTGTTGCAGAGTAACGGACACCTGAGAACAAGTAGAGCCTCATATCCGGTTTGCATTTAAGAGAATACTAAAAAACTGTCCGTGACAGCGAGGCATTAATATGCGATATAAACAGCCTAATTACCCCCCCCCCCTGCCTGGTGGTAATGTTTACCCCCCCCCCCCCTCCTACGTGGGACGCGTCTGGGTTTCTGTCAAGTGGCTCTCAGAGCAGAGAGGAAGGGACGCTACTGCCGTCGCTAGGCAACGGTGATCAAAGAGAGGGGGGGTAGGAAATCATTTAATGGAATATAATGTGTTAAATTATTTGTTTTACTAAAATACTATATCACCATTTAAGGTTTAACTTTCTTTAATCATGTTTGCTCCATTTCTACCGGCTGCAGCTTCAAGTGAGACTGTTAAATGTATAGACTATGTTTTAATCACAACTCTAGCTTTTGCATATACAAGCTATATGGCTTTATTTTATTCAACTTACCCATTCCTTTTACCTTGTTAACTCTTTTTTTTTCTCTATTATTATCTGCAATAATAACTTAAGCGAGAGAGACATTAAGAAAGAAGATTCTTCTTTACCCCACAAAACCAGAGGAAATAAATTACATTATAATAATATAATGTAATTAATGTAATAAACATAACGCCATGTTAAAAACATAATGCCATGTTATGATTTGAGCATATTGTTTTATGCTAAATGCAGTACCTGTGAGGGTTTCTGGACAATATTTTTCTTGACATTTTATTTTTTTAAATTTTACATTTTCAGACTTTTTTGGGGAATTTTTTTGACATTCGTCAGACTTTTTTTGGGACATTTTTTTTTTTTTTTACATTTTACAGATATTTTTTAAAAAGTGTTTCGACATTACTAAATTTTTTATTTTTTTTTTTTTTTTTTTTACATTTTACAGATATTTTTTAAAAAGTGTTTCGACATTACTCAATTTTTTTTTTTTTTTTTTTTTCTTTACGTTTTTCAGACTTTTTTTTTTTATTTGTTTTTGACATTTTTTAATTTTTCTCTCGACATTATTCAACTTTTTTTTTTTTTCATTTTTTGGAAATTTTTCAGATTTTTTTTTTTTTACCTGATTTTGACTTTTTAAATTTTACATTTTCAGACTTTTTTGGGGAATTTTTTTGACATTCGTCAGACTTTTTTTGGGACATTTTTTTATTTTTTTTTTTTTTTTTTTTCATTTTACAGATATTTTTTAAAAAGTGTTTCGACATTACTCAATTTTTTCTTTTTTTTTTTTCTTTACATTTTTCAGACTTTTTTTTTTTTTTTATTTGTTTTTGACATTTTTTAATTTTTCTCTCAACATTATTCAACTTTTTTTTTTTTCATTTTTTTCATTTTTCAGACTTTTTTTTTTTTTAGTTGATTTTGACTTTTTTAAGTTTTTTTCTCGACATATTTCAAATTTTTTTTTTTTTTTTTTTTTTACATTTTTTGGGGAATTTTTTTGACATTCGTCAGACTTTTTTTTGGGACATTTTTTGATTTTTTTTTAAAATTTTTTTTTTACATTTTACAGATATTTTTTAAAAAGTGTTTCGACATTACTCAATTTTTTTTTTTTTTTTTTTTTTTACATTTTTTTGAGATTTTTCAGACTTTTTTGGGACACTTTTTGACATTTGTCAGACTTGTTTTGGGATTTTTTTCCAATTTTTTTTTTTATTTTTCAGACTTTTTTTTATTTTTTATTTGTTTTTGACATTTTTAAATTTTTCTCTTGACATTATTCACCTGTTTTTTTTCATTTTTTGGAATTTTTCAGATTTTTTTTTTTTTTTACTTGATTTAGATTTTTTTCTCGACATATTTCAAATTTTTTTTTTTTTTTTTTTACATTTTTCAGACATTTTCCGACTTTTTTTGACATTCGTCAAACTTTTTTTGGGACATTTTTTTATTTTTTTTTTTTTTTTATTTTTTTTTACATTTTACAGATATTTTTTTAAAACGTGTTTCGACATTATTCAATTTTTTTTTTTTTTTTTTAAATTTTTCGGACATTTTTCAATTTTGCTTTCGACATTATTCAATTTTTTTTTTTACTGCACAATATCTGTCATTGTTTTGTGTTGTTAATTGATTTCCAATAATAAATATATACATATATTTGCATAAAGCAGCATATTTGCCCACTCCCATGTAGATAAGAGTATTAAATATTTTACAAATCTCCCTTTAAGGTACATTTTGAACAGATTAAAAACAATGTTTGATTCATTTGCGATTAATCGCGATTAACTATTTTAATTGAATGACAGCACAAGTATAGTTAGATGTATTTATCGAAAGCATGATCAATAAAAATATTTACAATTACAATTCAAAAGTCAACAAAATATAAATGTTCAAAAGGAGGATGGGGCAGCAGATCTGAAATCAGTCAATTCAAGATAATTTCTTGGGAATATTTAAAAGGAGGCCCTTTAATTTGCAAGGATGCCAGAATGAGAGGCAAAGGAGCTGGCAAGGTGTCTTTCCCTGTCAGCACTTTAATGGCAGTCACCAGGGGTTCCCTGCTATGTGTGCTATTAATTGGGCCTTAGTAACAATTAAACACGAATGACTAATTACATTAGGTGTCTGTGATGAAGCCCGCTATGCAAAAGGGACCAAACTATGTAGTGGTGAATTCTCTATGATACATGATTGATAACAAAAAAGTATTTATGTGTGTATTTGCCTGTGTGGGAACATGAGTTGATTAATTCAATAACAGAATAAATGTATATAGATAAACTGTTTTATTTCTACATTTTAATAAACAGTAACTAGACTATGAAGTTGGAGTTATTTCCTCTCTTTTCTCATTTTCCTTTATTTTTGCTTCTTCAAATCTGTACCTGCACTATTACATTAGCTTGAATAATAAAGTGAGGGTGTAAAATACTGATCGTGTGAACATGACAACAAGAGAAAACTATCACCATCAAATCTTATACATATTATATATTTCACCGATCTTTCTTTGTTTTACTTCAGGTGTATAAAACAACCAATTTTAGGCACATCTCTGGAAACCTATAAGCCAGTTACATGCATTAATCCTCTAGTTTCATAAAGCTGAACATCCACTAGCAAAATATAAACAATCCCATCAACACACACAGCAGAAGCACTACAGCTCAAGTATACAGTAGTTTAGACTTCCACTGTGTGCTTAAGCGCTCTGCATTTAAATTGTGTAAACATTTCCACCAAAAAAAGAGCCTCTCTTATATTTTTCCCTGCCGACAAGTTTTTACGTTATCATACTAATCGCGTTTGAACAGCTGCAATTTGCTTTGGTTGAACAAAGGCATTCTAACTAGGTTTTAATTAAGTGTTCCTAATGACCTTAAGGAGATTAGAGGTTCGCCTTCTAATCAATACCAGGCAGAGAGGAGCAAAGGGAGGGGAGAGGAGGAGAGGGGAGGTGGCTAGGGGCGAGGATAGAGGTAGGGAGGAAAGGGGAGGAGAAGGGAAGAAAAAAATGGAGAAAGCTAAAGAGGGAAGGAGAGCAGAGGAAGTGGAGAGTGGAGGAAAAAAAAACATGAACTTGATCAGAAATATTTGCAGAAAGGAAATGCTCAAGGTCATGACCTTATCTACATCTTCAAAAAATAAAAGATTGAGTCATGATGGCAGACTTGTGAGTTTCTCAACAAAATGATAATATGTTTTCTTGTCTATTGACAGAGAGGGGCAACCTATGCATCTTTACACAACATTCACATAGCATCTCTTTTTGCATCCCTCGCCATATTTTCCTCGTTTTACTTCTTTCTTTTCCTCTCAGAGGGTGAAAATGACATCACACCGCTGTGTCAGATGAGGCTGTGATCATCAAGAGCTTTGTTAGCCAAGAAGAGCTTCTCTTATCCTCTCCTCATAAGACATTTGCATAGATTTGCACAGAGTGTGTCCACATGACGGAGACTCTAGTCATACATTGATTGTACTAATTTATTCAGCCGGGCGCATTCAATTCCAGAGATTGAAGTGCTATCACACAAACGGGATTAAAACCGGATGACGATCGCACAATTAATATTGTCTCATTTTCTAAATTACTTATGTATGACTTATATTTGGCTAAATTGTGTTTGCTGGTCTAATAACATTAAGGGTAATATGGTAAATGTGGGCCGTAAATGTATCGTCTCTCTGAGTCTCCAGAGCAGCATGAATATGTATGGAGACATCCTTGGCCTCGCTGCTGATTAGGAAAAGTGGAATAAATTGATGGTCGGGCTTTGTGTTTTTTATCAAAATACAATATTAGGTTGTCCGTATGGAAATGTTACACACACACACTCTCACACACACACACACACGTATTTTAGGCCTGATTCATTCAAGAGCAATTTTATCTCTTGAATAACAGCATAGTGGTGAGTGCAAGCTCATCATTTGGCTGCCATTGATTTCAGATTGTTTTTAAGTCTGTGTGCATGTATATCACTGTGGCATGTATACATAATGTGCATGAGTGTTTAGGTTTAAGGTGCATTGTGGAGTTTTTGTGTTAATAAAGTAAAGTTTTGTTTTCATTCAGTGTTTCTCACCAATACATATTGCGTGTAATCTGGAGGTGTAAGACACCTCAATACATTCTGACACCATACAAACAAAATGAGACACAAAACATTTCTTCATAGCGCTATTAGTGCTCAGAACCTCCACAGTGTACCTTTAAAGAGGACCTATTATGATTATTTTTAGGTTCATACATGTATTTGGGGTTTCTACTAGAACATGTTTACATGATTTAATGTTCAAAAAACGATTTAATTTTTCTCATACCGGCTGTGCTGCAGCACCTCTTTTCACCCTCTGTCTGAAACGCTCTGTTTGAGCTCCTGCCTCCCCCCCCCTCCTGAAAAGCCCAGTCTGCTCTGATTGGTCAGCTGTCCCACTCTGTTGTGATTTGTCAACCGAACCAAACTCTTCGGACTCTGTTCCAGCTCCGCTCTAACTATCTTTGTTTGAGGGCGTGCCAAACAAACCGCTAGGCAGGTATTATGCAAATGTGTTACTTGGTGACATCACCACGTTACGGAAGAAAAGGCGGGACTTTAAGCGAGGTGTTTCAGGCAGTTCAGGAGCAGTGTTTCTGTGGGGGAGAGTAACTCCCTTTGGCGTGGACTTTGGGCTTTGTAACTTTGCAGACCTTTTACATGCACAAAAAAATATATTACACACTAAAGGAAAGGTATTTTAAATAATAAGAACTTCAATATTCTCCACATTTGTTTTTTAAAAAGCACTTTGGTGCACGAAAATATACCACCTCAAATTAGGTAGATTTTTTTATAGATACACATAGTGGTCAGCAGATTTCTTCACAGTCAGATATGGCTTCAGTAGGCTGTGGAAGAGGTAGAACAGGTTCATGCTCACTCAGAAAAGGGAGGAGATGTGGGGGGAAAAAAGCATGAAGAGAAGTTTTACCCTGCAAAACGTACATGTATTTTTGTTGTCACTGTCTCGTAGGGAACATGATATTAATCAAGAGACCAACACCATGACTGAAATCTGAAGCAGCACTAGCATAAAAAAAATTCTAGTAACTTCCCTCCTGTCATTTTTTTTCACAAGACATTAAAAGAGGGGATGACACTGGAATAGAAAAACATATTTCACAAATGTCTTTATAATTTAATTTACAGTAGCTGCATCAAATATGCATATTCATCAAATCTCAGAAACAACATGCTTAGTTGGCAACGATGCCGGTCTGACTGAAAACGTACTCTGCTCTGCTGGTGTAAGGTTTATTTAGGCTATATCTTCCATTTGCCTCTGCCACTTACGTCATCCTGCTGTCTATATACTCTATTTTGGTCACTTCTGTCCTCCACTCGTACACCTCTCTCCCACTCATTCTTTCCTTCATTCACTCCATCTATTCCCTTCTCCTCCCCTCCCCATGCCCTCAATCCCTCTCACCGTCCTCCATCACTGCTCTTCTCTAAATGTCCTCTTCTTTCTTGTCCTTGTTTTATGCAGCATTTTCTATAAATAGATATATATACAGTATATTAATCCACGTTCATCATTTATCCTCCTTGGCTCTAAATGAAATGCACCAGAAACTAGATATAAAAACAATTTGGCTTTTCCGAGGCTTTTCAGATTTTATACCCTTAAGTCACAGGGTCCATATTGTGTGTGTGTGTGTGTGTGTGTGTGTGTGTGTGTGTGTGTGTGTGTGTGTGTGTGTGTTCTGCCCCCTATTGGGGTTGAGGCCAGTGACACCCTCAGGCTTTGCAGTCCAATCCCCTCCATGCTGCGTTTCTATAGGATTGAATTAACCTCCTGCCTCTCTTGACAATGCACACACACATAATCATCCAGTCTCACAAACACACTTTGTCTATATGCCAATCACCTTTCCCCTGTCAAGGCTATATTATTAGCTTGGGGCACTTCTGCAACTATTATCACTTAGATTCACCCGTAGGAATCAACCTACTGAATGCATCGAATTTGTTTATCTATTTTCTTAAAAAGGAGATAGGCACAACAATATTTTAGGTGTAGCATGGGATGAAACATTAAAAGTTTTGCTGGCTGTTAAACTTACTGCTACGTTGATTGATTTCTGACCATGAGAGGGCAGAATGTAGAGAAACAGCAAAACACATTTGATAATAAACTTACAGCTAAGCTGCTGTCTTGCAGTGAACATTGCTATCAGCAGTTCTGCATTCACTTTGAGTTGAATCTTGTTTTTTAAAGAACGTATTAAAATGTCCCTATAAATCATGTTCACACTTAAAGTAATAAGTCAATTGTCATCACTTAGTCATCACTAAACACACAAGATTTTATGCTTTGACAAAGTTTTCTTTTGAGGATGACATTGTTAAATAAATCAAAACACCAATACACTAACGTTAGTTGGTTAAAATTGACACATTTCCTGTGTTTCCCTAAACCTGACTGTAAACTAATACACTGGCACTGAAACACTTTTGAACACTTAATGCCCTTTTCTCTACATGGAAACTGAACTACAGTATGGTTAAGGAATAATTAAGGTGTGGTTAAGGTTAGGCAACTAAAAGACTTGGTTAAAAAGTAACTTATAGGTACAGTGTGTAGCACTGAAGGTTGGCGTTGGACGTACAGCCAAAGAGCTGACTATGAGCTGTAAACTGTAGCCTGCTGGATTTGAGGCACCAGTTCTAATCCATTTTGTTAGGCTACCATTGTAATACACGTGTTTAAATATATATTCTGTACTCTGAATTTAAAATGAAGTAATATTTATGAAAATGCGCACTTAATTTCAGAACTTAATTTCAGACCATTATCTTGTTGACACAGTGTAAACAGAGATGAGTTAGTGAGATGGTTTGTACTTTAAATAATGACACGTGTGTTATTAACGTACATATCGGCGCTGGTATGCTCTAATTGGTTTTCTGAAGAAAAGTGGCCGCTGCATATCAAACCTTCCAGCTATCTATCGGCCACTAGTGGGTGATTTTAAGTGCCACTAATTCACTGGCCAGTGACACATCAGACTATTTATTAAAGTACACTAACTTAATGAATGGCCCATAGAATGGAGAGTTAAAACATTTACTGTCCTAAGAGAGAGATAGAGAGCAATAGACACAGAAAGAGGACGGGAAGGGGGGAAGAGAGAGAGGGAACGAGAGAGGAGAGAGTGAGAATAAATGGCCCATCGTATAGAGTTAAGACGTTAAAAGTGCAAATAGACAGCTGACCCTCTTATAGCGTGCACATGAAGCTCAGACACGCGCAGCCACCTAAGCCACTTTACACCCGACCGGATAGATGGAGGAGAGGATGGAGAGGTGGATGACACAAGAGGATGGGATGTTGGAGAGATAGAAGTGAGGCAGGTGATTTATAGTTATAGTGAATACAATTTTTAAAAAAGGGGAATGACGAAAAAAAGAATGAAGGAAAGATCAAAGAATGAATTAGAAACGTGTGAGAGAGGGAGAGAACATAGAAGAAGTAAATCACTGAAGGTTTGCACAAACGAGGAGCTATAAATTACAAGCAGAGTGGTCGGTTAGTTAACATGTAAGCTAAGTAGGCCATATGCGATTTGATGGAGAGAGGGTCAGTGGAGAGCACAGGACAAGGAGAGAAGAAAGAAATGTAAAGGAGAGACAAAGGAAAACAAGGAGAGTGAAAGTTACTCTTCATCTCCTCAAGCCACCGCTCTCAATCCCTCTGTTCATTACTTACATTAAGACCATTACTTTTTGCATTACAAGTTTTCTGAAATGTTATGTTTAAAGATGGAAATTATCTTATTAAAGAGCTTATTTTCATAATTTTCCAGAACAGAAGTCTGAACATTGGATAACGCCAGGTTCTGCCAGGACAGAAAATACTGTCAACAGCCATTAAGAGCAATATTTTAAGCCTATAAATCAGGCTATGAATGATATATGAACAAACCCTTCAGTAAAAACCGTCAGAATATAGATAGGAATAAAACTGGACAGTTTGGTGTGTGTAAGAGCTACTAAAGTAAAGATTTCTGGCTCAGATAATGAGAAAAACCTCATTTTGAGAAAACAGCCTTAAAAGATATGACTGTAAAATTCCATACATTTTGCAAGACGCAGGAGAATAGGGTAAAAACTATCTTCAACTAACAGATATCACCATGAAACTTCCCTAGTTGATTACTCACATTAAGGCTATTATTTTTTATATTACAAGTTTTCTGAAATTTTATGTTTAAATATGCAAATTAGGCATTATTATTATGTAGGGTGAATTTAGGAGAAATCTAAATCTAAATTAAACAACTAAATATGTATTTTGGATGTTTTCTTTCCACTAGTCTGAAAGAAGACGTGTTATGGAAGCAAAATAGCCCAAAATCTCAAAATTGACCAGTGCATTAAAAACAATGATGTTTCTATATCTATCTATAAATTATATTTTCTGTACTTTCTCTGTCATTTCTGTCATGTTTATCCAATATACTATATATTCGTTGTGTATTTTTCTCCATCTGTGCCCATATTTGTGCACTCGTTTGTTTTGTCACTGTTACTCTCCTTATCTGTGTGTGTGTGTGTGTGTGTGTGTGTGTGTGTGTGTGTGTGTGTGTGTGTGTGTGTGTGTGTGTGTGTCTGGGGAGCTCGATGCTGTGAAAGGCCATTACCACCGTGAGTCCATGTCACTCGGCCTGTGAAACCCAGGGGAACCGCACCACTGATACAAGGGGATACGGGGATAACACACACACACACACACACACACACACACACACACACACACACACACACACACACACACACACACACACACAGAAATTTAGACACATACAAATAGTGCTCACATACGGCCACATGTGGACCCAACCAAGACTGTACATTTATAAATCACACATGCCAAAATGAACACACAACCACCCACCCACACATAGATATAAATATACAGTATATACACGTATATATACACACAAAGGGGGTTAAATAGCCCCAAAACAGGCCTTTGAAACACCATCAGTGTGAAGCTGCCACACATTAGCACTTTACAGGTCACAGCGCCTAAAACAGATATGGTCACCCTTGGAGACTGACCCTGTTTGGCACCGTATTAGGAGGAGAAAATCACATCCAGACTAACCCAATAAGAAGCGCTCTGAAATGAAATCAGACTCCAGTGTGAGGTCTGAACGAAGCAGCCCGTTAGTGAAACTGTGTTACTTTGTTACACATTAAATATAAAAGAATCACAGATTTATGAATAAAACTGCCAGATGTTCACAAGGACTAGAAAGGAGCTGCATTGCCTTTTGTTAAAAACAACAACAACAACAACAACAACGCTGCATGTATTGCATTGTATACCCCGCTGCTAACAGACCATAATCAGAGCCGGCCCTAGGTATAGGCGGTATAGGCGAATGCTAGCGGCGCCATCCATCCATACGGGCAAATGAGGGAAGAAAAAAAATTTAAAATGTATAACTTTTACTGTTTTTTACTAATACCATCTAATACTTTTATTTCAAAATATTACTAAAAACATAACTACGTATAGGCCCTATTTTCTGGGTTGCGCGCAGCTTCACCCCGGTGCATATTCAAGTATTTATGGAATAACCTTTTATTTTATTTCAAGTGCGATCTGCATAGCAGTTACCAAAAAAAGTAATGTTTGCTAATTTAATAAATAGCTGTAGTTAATTTCAGTTACTCCCACCTTAAATTCATTAGGGAAAGTTGGAAAGACTATTCAGGTGTTTGGGGAATAACCTACAACATAATTCTGAGTAACACAGTTTTTTATTTTAAGTGTGATCTGCATAGCTTCATCTCAAAGACATAAAGTTATGCAGTTTCTGTGAGAGTGTATGAACACAGTGATTGGTGCCAGCTAAAATCTGGCCTTGGGCACCAAATTGGTCCGGGTTGGCTCTGGCCATCATCATTGCTCCAGTTTTCTTCATAGCTCAGATATTTTCAAACGTTTAGCAACAGCCTGGATGCACAAAAGGCTTCTCTTCATCAGCTGGGATATAACAGAAGTAACCGACAACCTCTGAACACCTCAGCCTTGTGTTTTCTTCATATTCAAGCTTTTCTCTGCGTTCTTGAATTCATTCCTCTTTAAATTTCTGATGTTTAGCTCTGATTATTCTGAGGAGTGATAGTTCTTACACTCTTATCTACAACGAATATTGGTCTACAGAGCAGTTCAATCGGTCACAATGAACAATTAATGACATATGAAGACTGTTAAGATCATACATGACAGGAAACCATTAACAGAATTAAATAGAAACACCATTATGCAACTGCATACAAATGAAGATGTAAATACAAGTGATTGCTTCTCTCTCCTCAGCAGAGTTCAGAGTAGATGCTGCCAGGTTGAGTGAAGTGGGCAGAATTGACAGCTACATGTAGGATGTTGTTTGGTCCGTGAACGCGACACCATCACGCATGTAAAAAAAAGTATCGTGATTCTACGAGAAGAACTAGTTGAGGTTGAACGGTGCTCACGGCTCAGCATACCCAGCATAACTGATGTAAAATGTTCTGTACTCACCAGCCGAAGTTAAAGAGGACATATCATGAAAAACTCACTTTTTCAGTGCTGACTCTGGAGTAACTACCAACCCACAAACTGTGAAATAAGACGACCCAGTCAGTGTCTTTGTGGGCTGTCTAGATCAGAAAACATGTGATTCAACAAGCCGTTCAGATTTAGCTCCCGTTATATATCACATGCCGGCTCATTAAAATATATCGCCCACAGCTTGAGAACTACCTTTGCAAAGGTGCACCATTATTTTCTTGCAATCAGAGCAGCTTTTTCAGGAGGAGGAACTTAAAGAGACAGGTGTTAAAATGAAGTGTTTCAGATAGACGGTGAATATTCAGACAGAGTGTTTTTTGAACATTAAAGCATGTTAACAATGTTCTAATAGAAACCCAAAATACAAATATGAACCTGAAAACGAGCAGGATATGTCCCCCTTTAAGTAAAGTTCCAGACATCCAGACAAAGTAGCCTGAATTGATTAATGTCACCACAAATGCTGTCGACTTGTTCATCAAAACTGAAATGTCCATCACATCCGTAAACCTCCCTTGTTAATGAATTGTCTTTGAAAGTGCGCCTCATTTATAGTGAATGAATGTAATGGAGTTATTGGAATAGAAAACGATCTGATGCTTTGGATTTGGATTCATTAAGTTGTGGAAATATTGGTAACGTTTAACACTTCATATCTGCGAGGCAGCCTCTACGGCTGTCCAGACTAATGGAGCCATTAGGTGTTATGGGAAGCTATAACTGTGTGTCATTGGCATAACAGTGAAACTTTATGCATGTAAATGGAGAATGAAATGGGGCCGAAAAATTAACCCTGTGGGACCCCCAAAATAATGTCTGCTATGGATGAATTGTGACTGAAAATGCCTCATCGGACGGCTGAGTTTTAAAAACGCAGCTCATCACAGTTACCAGCAGTGACAGATCGGGGTTATATCCTCTCTTTAGTGCAAAGAGCTGCGTCATTCATTAGTCAGTTATGCTGAGTAGAGTACAATAGACCTGTGCCTGAGTTTTATTTTCTGTTATACAAAAGAAATACAACCAATTTGAATTCTGAACTGAGAAATACGGGGGAGGATTATGGGAGAAAAGAGGAGAGGAGAGAAGATGAAAGATGCTCAGAGAGAGAGAGAGATAGAAGGAGAGATGTAGATGAAGCCAGAAGGTGGAGGAGGAGAAGAGAGGAGTTAAGTTGGCCATTAGCGATGCGGCGTGTGGAGCCCGCTCTTACATGCGTTCCACAAGGTTAACGATAAGAGCCCCTCAGCAGCTGAAATGCTCAAGTAGCTTTTATCGTATCATAATAATGAATCAAAGATAAAATAAAATAAATGAACTCCAAAAGGCGAGCAAGTAAAATGAAACGTATGTGCAGAGAGCCGGGTGACCAGGCAGCAACCCAAACAGAGAAGAGAGAGAGAGAAGCTGCAGAAAGAGAGAAGGAATAAAAATCTTGCTCTCTTTCCGCTAATATCTTCTTATGTCATCTGGTTGAAAAATATTTGCCTGCAGGTCAGGGCTCCCCCTGGTAGGAAAAGGCTTCTTCACGGCTCTCTGCTACATTAAATATCTGGCCTCTGCATCCCATTTACTGCTGCTGGCTATTAGAGAGAGAAAGAGAGAGAGAGAATACAGGGAAGTATGTGAGGTTGACAGAGCAAGAAAGAATGAAGTAAAAGAAAAAAAGGGATGTCTGAAAGAAAACCCAAACAGGAGGTAAAAATAGTGAAGAAGAGCAGAGGCTAATTATTTAAAACACAACAGTTAAAACAATCAGAGAAAGAGACGAAGATGGAAATACTGTTGATTTGTTTTCTAGTCATGTTTGTAAAATCTCTTCTTTTTAATGTGTGTGTGTTTTTAATGCCCTTGGCAAGAGGATTCAGAATGGACAGTAGTTAGCCACCCACCGGAGCAAGCTGTTCCCACTTCCTTTCCTCTCCTCCTCCTCCTCCCATCCTCCCCCTCTCTTCCCCTCTCTCTCACTTCTTTCCATTCATTCCTCACTGTTCGCTTTCATTTTACTACACATGAAAAGATGGTACTTAAAGGAACAAAAACATTGTGGAGGCTGTTCTCATACACCGTTCGTAGCTACACCCACCTAAAAATAATACACTGTAATTCATATATACTGTATATATATATTCCACAGGAAGTATAAAGACAAACGCCGCATAGGGAGGAGGTCGGGGTGGACGAGTGGGTCAAAAAACACCGGACTTTCACCAGGAGACCAGCGTTCGTACCCCGTGTGGATCCAGAAGTCAACGTTGATTTAATTGTCACGTAACTTCCGTACTTAAGTTACGCCACTTCCGGAATCATTTTAACCCCAAACCAACATCTTTAACTAAACCTAACTAAGTAGTTTTGTTGCCTAAACCTAACTAAGTCAATATTTTCCTAAACCTAAGTCAATCTTTTACTAAACCTAACTAAGCAGTTTTGTTGCCTAAACCTAACTAAGTCAATATTTTCCTAAACCTAAGTCAATCTTTAACTAAACCTAACTAAGTAGTTTTGTTGCCTAAACCTAACTAAGTCAATATTTTCCTAAACCTAAGTCAATCTTTTACTAAACCTAACTAAGTAGTTTTGTTGCCTAAACCTAACTAAGTCAATATTTTCCTAAATCTAAGTCAATCTTTTACTAAACCTAAGTAGTTTTGTTGCCTAAACCTAACTAAGTCAATATTTTCCTAAACCTAAGTCAATCTTTTACTAAACCTAACTAAGTAGTTTTGTTGCCTAAACCTAACTAAGTCAATATTTTCCTAAACCTAAGTCAATCTTTTACTAAACCTAACTAAGTAGTTTTGTTGCCTAAACCTAACTAAGTCAATATTTTCCTAAACCTAAGTCAATCTTTTACTAAACCTAACTAAGTAGTTTTGTTGCCTAAACCTAACTAAGTCAATATTTTCCTAAACCTAAGTCAATCTTTTACTAAACCTAACTAAGTAGTTTTGTTGCCTAAACCTAACTAAGTCAATATTTTCCTAAACCTAAGTCAATCTTTAACTAAACCTAACTAAGTAGTTTTGTTGCCTAAACCTAACTAAGTCAATATTTTCCTAAACCTAAGTCAATCTTTTACTAAACCTAACTAAGTAGTTTTGTTGCCTAAACCTAACTAAATCAATATTTTCCTAAACCTAAGTCAATCTTTTACTAAACCTAACTAAGTAGTTTTGTTGCCTAAACCTAACTAAGTCAATATTTTCCTAAACCTAAGTCAATCTTTTACTAAACCTAACTAAGTAGTTTTGTTGCCTAAACCTAACTAAGTCAATATTTTCCTAAATCTAAGTCAATCTTTTACTAAACCTAACTAAGTAGTTTTGTTTGCCTAAACCTAACTAAGTCAATATTTTCCCTAAACCTAAGTCAATCTTTTACTAAACCTAACTAAGTAGTTTTGTTGCCTAAACCTGTGAAGACGGAAGTTTATTTTGAAAAGACTGGAGCGGAAATTGACACGTGCATCACGCGTTGCTGGTAGGAAAATGCACAAAAAATGAGGAGTAACTTTTCTTAAGATATGGTAAGAGGCGTTGTGACATTAGCCTAGTGTTCACCTTTAACTCCATGTTTGAATGTTCTTGACTGATGGATAAATTAGCATTTGCCAAATACATGATAAATATGCTTCCCTACCTTGACAGCCGCAGCTCTAGTATCCTTTAGTAAGGTAGAGACTGGTATAGATCCACATTACACTCGGGTTAGAGTAGTTTGATTTGTCTCCTGACCTTGTGTGGACCGTCCCAGCTGCTATCAATCATGCTTGATGTTTTTGTCCTCTAGTTGGACTGTTTGAACAAAGTGAATTGAACAAAATGGCGAGACTATGAGGTGCAGCTGCATTCAAACAACCCAAGAGGCTGCGTTGTAGTTGGCGTGTATACTTCAGATCCAGGTAGTCCAGTTTGAATAACAGATCTGTGAGTTTCAAGGGTTTACCGGACGGTAAAGAGAAATACATAATAAGTAATATACAGGAAGCATGCATGCATGTATTTGATTGGCCGACACAACGTCTTTGTAAAAGTAGAGCTTTAACTTTGTGTCCGGACACACAGAACGCCCTCTGCGTCGGCTCCTCTGCTGCATGGCCTCGTTCAAATAAATGAGGCCAGGCCGTTTTTTTTTTCCCGGACCGTTGTCTGTCTGAACGCAGTGTAAACATAATCTCGTGAAGTACAGCCTTGCTGGAAACTAGCGTGCATGCTCTGTGAACTATCTCATAAATTATGTGCTTATTGTTTGGTACCACTCTTACAGAAATGTGAGCATAAATCAGAGACAAAAGACAGGTGTCAAAACTGGAAGCCTGGTTTTAATTGATATTGCTCTACTGTAATAATCCTGAAAGGCATAGTCTGGAGTAACACATGTAATGTTTCAACCCATAGTAGTTTAAGTTACAGAATCATAGGTCTCTCTTTTTGCATTGAACAATATATACAATGTGAAATAAATACATTTACACAAATGGACATTATTGTTGGAGCACACTTGTATGATACACGTCACAAAAATATACAGGTTATTGTTTCTTTTTTTCTTTTTTCATTTACTGATGTGAAGCACATCTAAAATCTACAGACATGTTTTTAATAACACTACAGGGTCGTCTCTCGTACACAACTCTTCTCCACCGCGTCTTTCTCATCTTTAAATATCCTGTCATCCAAATGTGTCGTCGGTCTCTCTCCCTTCAATATCTTCTTCGCATTTGCAAAGACTGCAGGTTTCGCTGCAGCACAAAGTGGAAGTTTACATTTGGGGATTAAATACAACTAAATGACTAAACACTGTAGAGCTGTAGATAGACACAGTTTGGCCTTAGCAGATTTCAGGGGCAGCCTGATGGTGGACGGACAATCCTGCTTTGTCCCTACGCCTAAATATCTCGCTCTTCTGATCCAGCTAAACTATTGTTACGTAGAATATTTGCAGCTAAAGTTCCAGATGAGGGCGATAACATGGTGCCCAAAGTGCAACCAGGTCAAACTCTTTCTATCGATTTGCTCTGCGAAAACCCAGACAATCCTTCGTCCAACGCTCCTCATAGAAAATACCAGTTTGGTTTGTTGTCATTTTTATGGTTTTAACACTAGAATCATTTCAACAGCTACAACAGCATTTAGATGTTTAACCCAAAAAACAAACAAGTACAACTCTTGTCTCGTCATTGCACGTCAAAATGTCATCAAAATATTGCTTTTTAACTAGAAAAAAAGTAGTATGACAACACTTCTGTACATCTCAATAATATCTTGGCTATGAGCAGCAAGTTCTATCAAAACCTCTGAAAGAATCACACGATCTCCCTCCTGATGTCAGCTGGTACATTTATTCTTTTATTACTAGCAAATCAGAGTGGCACACGGAGAACCATTTCCTGTCATGGCCGTCATTTTCAATTAATTAATCAATTGATAACTGGATATTTAAGTAAATTACATATCAGTGTTTGCTAATATATAAATTGAACTTTAACCAGCTCAGCCTGAATCACCTCTGGGAGACGTATAACGTCTTTCATGGCGTTGAATTGTTCAGAAGTACACAGGATTGGTTTGACAACTGACAAATAAATAAAAAACAGTAAGAGAAGAGAAACGATAGTAAGAAAAGAGCACCTTTCTTCCAGAAGTTGTTTATAGATTAATGTACAGTGGATGATAAGAAATCTTTCTGACAATGAGACGGCGTTTTAAGTTAAAATCAAAACAGGAAATTCAACTCTGTCATCAGGGATTTCTCCTACAAATATATTTTATGCACCTGTGAAATAATTTGCTCACGTTATATGTTAATGTTTAAGATCTTTGAAGAGTCCTAGAGTCTTTGATTTAATGCTATCTGTAGCGCTGAATCTATAAATGTGTATAAAGAGGTACAATGAGCATAGCAACATGATTAAAGGAGACTTTGAGTTCTTAATTCTGGGGCCGAAGCACAAACGTGTCCCACAATGTGATGAGCGCACGGCGAAGAGAAACAGCAAGTGCAAACTAAACATGTCGAGCTTTTTCTTTAACATTTCCCATCAACCCACAAAACAACCTTTAACTTTCACCTGTCCAATCACATTTTACTCTTTTTTGTAAAACATTATATCTTCCTGGGAATGAGCTGAAAACACAACGGGGAAGTTTTTCATCTTCGTATTTTCTCGTTTTGACTGCTGAAACGGTAGCGATGACTGAGCCGAGCTGTATGGAAGGCAGTTATGTACAGCGAGTTTATCAAAAAAGAGTCACCTACAGTTCTGAATTACTCAAATGTCCTTTTCATTTCATCGTTATTTTAACCTAAAGATATACAGTATAGTGTTTATTCTACAGGAAAGTTACACAAATGATCCCTTTTTAAATACTTGTATGGTGTTTCTTCATTTAGATACTAAATATTTCATTATTTATGTATAGTTTGGTAAAGATGAGTACTGTAATTTGATCTCGGTGGTCTAGTTAAGTGTCTAGAAGAAGAAGAGCCTTATATCCGGTTCGGTTCATTGAGAGAGAACCCGTTGGCCGACGCCCAGCGGAGCGGACTGATCCGACAGACAGACAACATGGCCTCTACTCTACTCTGTGTTGTCTAAAGAAGAAGCACACGGCACAAGAAGAACGGGAATCACCACAAGAAAAAGTACACAGCAACGCCTTAGAGGACTCAACAGAGGAGGAAAGGATCAAACAGATTCAAAACTAAAAAAAAAACAGATCAAAGTAAAAGAAACAGAGTTTTTTCTTGATAGAAAAAACAGCGAACATGAAACACACATCGAGGCTCAACTACTATTTTTTTCTGTTTTTTTTTTTTTCTCGATTTTGTTTCCAATAAAATGTCTTATGTTAGAATTATAATCTGTATAATTTACAATATACAATGTTTAAGAAGAAGGCTGAGAAAATACCCCTTACTAATAATAATAATAATAATACTGATGTTTGATACAGAGCGTGTGATGTTGGAGATCAACTACACTTAAACTGCAGCACTCCTCAGCTGTGACAAGTTGCCATTTTATATTAGATTACACCCTCGTCTACATTACACCTTTTGGCATTCTTATTTAGAAATGACATAAACAATGATATAAAAAAAATCCCTCGACTGTCTTCACCGGTTAAAGCTGTGATCAGTCAGCACATTCAATCTCACTATAACGATGAAATCAATGTTTCTCCACTTGACTGTTAAATGTCACACAGATTCCTGTAAGCTCAGCTCTCCACTTCTTGCCGTTGAACACTCCACTTAAATTTAACAATCAATTTTTGACTTTAAAAGTCTGTTTGGTTACAGATTTAATTAATAAAGGTAATTAAATTCACATTTTCAAAAATGCTAATTGATACCACTTCTATGTGTCTATGTTGTAGATATTAAAGAGGACCTATTAAGCTTATTCTCAGGTTCATACTTGTGTTTTGGGTTTCTACTAGAACATGTTTACATACTTTAATGTTCAAAAAACTGCTTTACTTTTCTCATACTGGCTGTAGTGCAGCAACTCCTTTCACCCTCTGTCTGAAACGCTCTGTTTGAGCTTGGTGACATCACCACGTTACGGAAGAGAAGGCGGGACTTCAAGTTCAGGAGCAGTGTTTCTTTGGGGCAGAGTAACTCCCTTTGGTGTGGGCTTTGTAACTTTGCAGACCTTTTACATGCACAAAAAAACTATGTAACACACTAAAGGAAAAGGGAAAAAGCACAAAAGCATAATAGATCCTCTTTAAGTTTACTTTTAACTATTTTACAAGCTAAGAAACAAATTTATGAATATCAGCAATACGTCATCAATTTAGACTGTATTTGGTAGATTGTTGGTTTTCATCATTACAACTAATAAACTTGTCCTTTAACATTTTCAAATAACAACAAGAAGTGGAAGATTGATCTAACATGAGACAGTCAGCGTGGTGTTTTGTTTCTGCTAGCACCGTTTCCCTCAGCACAGATCCAGATTCAGATTATCCTGATGGTCCACAAGGCTGAAGAAACATCCTTGAGGACAAAAACTGAGTGTATGACTGAGCAGCTGATTTTAAACTAAGAACTGTTTTAATCCGCCTCAAGAAAGGTGCACACATCAGAACCACGTGAGAACTGCAAACTGAATGTGCTGCTTTTATGTGACGGCAGCATCAACATCTCATCCTCACATCTCTGGTCCATATTAGTTCCTGTCTAACATCTTCTAACAAAGGAAATATTGACTGTTATCTAATAGCTTATGGCAAGTTACACAGAGAAAAAGAGAAGCTACAAACTCTCCTCAAATCCCCATCCTCGCTCTCCCAAATTTAAGACTGGCACGTCATGTTAATATTGCAGACTTAGTCCATATGCACAAACCCCTCCTTTAAAAACCACTATTGCTCAGAGTTTTCTAAGATAAACGCTGATTTGTTAATACATTATTACTTGTTATATTTATAGATATATATATGATAATTGCTGAAAGTGGTCAAGCTGATAGAAAAAAGGAAAGACATATTGATTGATTCAGTTTTAAGAAGACAATATTAATAACAAAAAACAAAGCCGTGTTATATGTCATATACAGGATGACAGTTATTTACAACCCTAATACTGGTTTCATCGCTAAGATTATTTTCAAGATAGAAATAAAGAAAAAAAGCCAGGAGTTTGAAAGCAACAGTAGTTGTTCTTCAGTCAGTTTTCGTCAGCACACCTTTCCTTCTGGTTTGTATTGCGTTGAGTGACTGAAGCGCCTCCGTCACTCCCTGAATGAATCACTGAAATATCTCTGTGCTGACGCAAGAGATGAGCTGGAAGTTGCGACTGAAACAGAGCAAGGAGGGGATTACTGGAGGGACACTTTGCAGGTTTTTGGAGTTTGGGTAATGAGCTGGACTATTCTTAATGGCACGTGGACTGAAATCTCTACTGACTTGTGTGGAGAGCTACAAATCGGGGCCGCTGAGCGGCTGAAAAAGGTTTCAAACAGACGTCCAAACACAGGAGGAGCGTTTGATAGAATAAATACAGCCGACATCTACCAGCTGGACAAGCAGGAGTCCATTCTGGACAGTAGAGATCTTATTTCGTTAAAGTCAGTCAATCGCACCTCAAACGGTTTGAATATTTGGAAACATTTTCAGCCAACACTAATTCTACGGTTATACTGACAGGTTTTGGGAGGCCGAGGTCAAATACAGCAAATAGTAAAGTTGTAGTTGAAGTAGGGGAGTCGTGGGAAACCAGGAGGTGAATTTAGGGAGAACCAGAAAGTGTTTACAGCAGTGGTTTCTAATCCTGGTCCCGGCTGCTGGTTTTCATAAGAAGCAGAAACCCAGCAGCACTCCTGAGAGCCAGCATTGAAAAGCCACCGCTAGATCAAACCAGAAACAGATTTGGGGTTATGACAGTAAAGTTTGCTGGCATCCTCTGAATGGATGAGCTCCATTCTTTGGCAGGGCAAAATCTCCTCTTCTTTTCTTTCTGTCCATCCATCCAAATTTCATTGTACATGTAATTTGACAACAAACAGTCATTAATACTTCTTTAGTGTTCTTTTTTTTTTTTTTTTTCTTTCGTCACTCGTTTTCTTCTTGAACACTTAAAAAACTCTGTTGGGGGGGTAAATAGGGAAGGGAAAGGAGACACGAGTGCAGTCTTACAGTCTCTCAGAACTAAAACCGAGAGTTTTCAGTTCCTCTTAAATGTGTCCTCATTTAAGCGCTTGTCTTTAATAACTTCTTAATCGTTATTAAATGCATAAGAGTTTTGTCATCTTCAGTGTTCGGAGCCACTGTGGTAACTGTTGGGTGATTTTTAATAGTTTTAAAAGGAAATATCTTCTTCCCTTGGTAATATGGGGGGGGGGGGGGGGGTCAGTCTGTCAGCATCTCTGTGAGCATCCTTCTGTCAAAGACGGTCGGTGGAGGTTCAGGGTTCAGGGTTCAGGGAAGTGGTTTAGTTTACTTGTTTATTCATAAGGGGGGGGGGGGGAGGTGGGGGGAGAGGGGGGGGGTCAGCAGACGTACTTCGGGGACTTATTTCTGTGTGTGTGTGTGTGTGTGTGTGTGTGTGTATGTGTGTAAAAGAGCAAGAGGTCATTCAAAGTGAGATTCAGACTGGCGTCTAGCTGTCCTTCCGTCCGCTCCCCGTCCTCAGACCTTGGCTTCCAGCAGCTCCAGGAACAGTTTGTGCATGGGGACTTTTCCGTCCTGCTTGATGCTGTAGAAGTGCTGCACGGCCTTGGTGGAAGTCTGGCGGAGCAGGGGGAGGGTCATGAGCAGCTTGCCCGCCCGGCGGGGATCCTCCTGGTGCTGGGCGGCCTCGTAGTCCTGCAGAGCCTCGTGGAGCACATCCTGCAGCTTCTGCACCGCGTCCACGTCTTCAATGTGCATGGAGTCTGGAGGGGGGGGGGAAGACAAACACACCACTAAAACATTAACAACAATATATCTGATGAGGCATTAGTAGTATTGGACAGAGATCTGGACATAGAATTTATATTGTCATATGCTTCACATATTCACAAATATTGATATTTTTAAACTAAAAACCCATCTATTTAGTCTGGCTTTTATGTAGTGTTTTATAATTTTAAAATGTTATGGTTTTAATGTTTATACTTATTTTATTTATCATCACCTATATGGTGTTTGTTTTACTCCTTTGTTTTTACTATTTTGGAATTTTATTGTTTAATACCATCTGCTTACTTTGTGTAGTTTCACGGTTTTTATTTATTTATTTATTTTTATTGTTATTTCCTTGTTTTTTATTTATCTTTTCTTATTTTCGATGCCCATCTTTGGTTGCTTTCATATTTAAGGAACTTTTGTGTTGTCTGTTTTGGTGTTGCATTGGTCTCTAGGTCCATTTTTAACATTCTGCATTTTGTCAATCGTCTGTACAGCACTTTGAATTGCATTTAGCTTGTTTGAAAGGTGCTATATAAATAAAGTTTGATTGATTGATTGATTGACATATGAAACATACCAATAAAAGGAAAATAGGGGGTTAAAGTTAGATTTATTTGTTACTATTAGAACATGAAGCAATTGGACGATGCATTTAAAATAAGCATCAGCCTTCTAGCGTGCAGTGAACTCTTCAGCTGACTGAAATGATTATGTTCTGAATTTTCAAGCAATAAAAACAGGCACGTTTAGCAGAAATCTCCCACAACTCTCATCTCAAATGATGTTTGCAACAGGAAGTGTCTTTGTCAGTACATGTTGCCCCCTCTGTCTGCTGTGTCATGTAGGGCTGCAAATAAGATTCTTTTTTATTGTTGATTATTTTCTTGATTAATCAATTAGTTGTTTGGCCTATAAAATGTCAGAAAATGGTGAAAAGTGTTGATCAGTGTGATGATGTCCTCAAATGTCTTGTTTTGTCCACAACTCAAAGACATTCAGTTTACTGTCATAGAGGAGGAAAGAAACCAGAAAATATTCACATTTAACAAGCTGGAATCAGAGAATTTAGACTTTTTTTTTCTTAAAAAATTCCTCAAACCGATTAATCGACTATCAATATAGTTGGCAATTAATTTAAAAGTTGACAACTAATTGATTAATCGATTAATCTTTGCAGATCTAGTGTGATTGCTCGGTGCTAAAGATTCAATCCAAAATGCAAACAGGCTCAATGCAGCGACGCTACTGAGAGCCACAAACTCAGGGTTGGAAATGCTTTACGGTGTCGTGAAATGTGATTTTGACCTATATTTTTTAAGTGCTAAATACCTCTCTACATTTGCATTTGAATATAAACCAACATCAGTGTTTTATGCTGCACAACAAGGAGATCTTTAAAAGTAGGGCTGGGAGATATGGCCAAAACCTTCTATCACGATATACAGTATATCATGATATAGCTTGTTTTCTGTGATTCAATAAATAAATAATCTTTATGAAATAAACACATAGTAAAGCCTATTTTTGTTTAAGAACTTGAGAGCAAAATGAACATAAGTTTTAAGTGAAATTATCAAGAAAAAAGCCCAGGCTATATCGCGCTAGAAATGATATAGAAAAATATATACAATATTAATTTTTATATTGTTTTGAAGATATATATCGTCATGTTGCCCAGCCCTTTTTAAAAGTATAATCATGAATGTCGTACTTTATAATTAATCACTCTTTAGTTCAAAATATCGGTGCACTTTTTTGACATTACTGTGTAATATAGATGTAAAATCTACAATATTCGAGTTGAAACTAAATCTAGGAACGAGGTTTTAAATCAGGCTCTCGTCTCTGTCTTTAAAGAGTGGATCTGTGGGTGTGATGAATGGACACACAGAGAGACGGGTGGGCGGAGAAAAAAGAGATAGACTTGTAGAATGATGGAGAGATGCAGGATCACAGTGTGTGTGTGTGTGTGTGTGTGTGTGTGTGTGACTGCACACATCTGTAATCTCTCTTTGAGCTGGCGTGTAAGGTGCGTTTCAGCAGATGTGGCAGTAAAGGCTGAGACTGTCCCTCAATAATAATGCTCCATATTGCTCCTTAGGGAGGCAAAGTCTTAATGTGAGCTGGCCTTTAGCTCCCAACCTCCGATCAATGTCTCCGATCAATGACTACATGCATGTTAAATAATAATCACAAGGCAACTATTGATAGGCCACCACACCCCAACACACACACACACACACACACACACACACACACACACACACTGGATGAGACCTACAGTAGAAGTAAAACAATGCTCACACAAACACATGCTCACACCTGCTGGATACAAGCACACGTGCACACTAGCAAACCTCGGTATAGAAAGAAGTGAAAGATAAAAAATAAATTCAACATAAGATGTGTGAACCACACACACACACACACACACACACACACACACAGAAGCTTACACAAACACAATCAAATCCAAAGTGTTGGATCTATAGAGTGTAATGCATGTATCAGTATGCAGGAGCAGACCAGTCAGTGGGCAGATTCTATAGGAATCAATAGGAAACTCTGCTTCTATCTGCTCTCAAATTTTCTACTTCCTCCCCAGTTTAAATAAGAGTGGGTGGTCCACTTGTCTGGTTATTCATTAAATAGTTATTTACATTTTTGTTAATACAAAAAGAACAACATCTGTTTTGCTGATCTCTATTTTATCAGTGTGACTCACTTCTTTAATCTTTCTTTTATTATTTTAGATGCAAACATTCTCAGGTCAGATATTTCGCTGCCACTTGTGCAGCGTCTCTTGTTAAATGAAAACGTTAACATTATACAGTATATATACTGCAAAGGGAAACAAACGCATAATAAACACGTGCTGAATGAGTATTACTGTCGGTCCCGATTAAAAAACAATCCCCTTCTCCTCGTTATTCTTGGATTACTAATCAGTGGTTACCTGAAGTGCATCCCATAATGACCACAAGTTAAAATGAAGTTTAATGAGTTTCACATTGTTTTTGATTAATACTGTGCGTTTAGTATTTAAGCCGGTAGACGCGGCTGCTGCTGTGCTCTGACCCGCAGAACACTCACAAGTAAAACAGCAGACGTTAATGAGCACGAGCACACGAGGCTGTTAAAACACACATGTTAACATGGAGCTCACAATGCACACACACATGCACATAAATGAATGCACAGACACACACACACACACACACACACACGTGCCTCTTGTTTCCCATGGCTAGTTTAGCTGTCTTTACATGTGGAGCACGTTTGCTAACATTTCTTAAGGCTTGGCTTCATTAATGCAGACGATTAGCATCCTGTGAATTAATTAGTGTCAGTGCCCTTCAAAATGCTAATGCTAGCATTCTGTTGTCTTGAAGAGCAGTTAGAGAGTCTGGCCAATGATGCAAAGTTCTTATTTGGGCGTCAGCTGTTTCGATTTCAATCAGTTAAATGAATGACTGTTTCAAAGAGGAGTTTTCTCAACAGTGAGGTAAGCTTTGATGGATAATTACTCCCCGGATTGATCTGGATACTTTTGGAGTTGCACGTGCCAAACTGGCTCCAGAATGAGTAAACAACATGCAATTTCTAACGGCAGACTGAAATATATATTCTAGTTTGACATTTACTCAATTAGTCATCTACCTTTCCAGCTCTTCAGCCTGGCAGTAACAACACCATTTATTCTTGTAGTAAGCATCCCGATATTCCTGACACTTTACTCTATTATTAATACAACAAAAGAGATAATAATAAAGACAGAATGAAGGTGTTGATATCAGACTATATGTGTTAGGGTTGGGCAATATATTGATAATATATTGATATTGTGATATGAGACTAGATATTTTCGTACATTTTGTTTATCCTAATATGGTATAAGTGTTGTCTTGTCCTGGTTTTAAAGGCTGCATTACAGCCTTTAAAACATCATTCATTTTTCTTAACTTACCAAACTGTTCTAGTTGTTCTAATATTTGACTTTACCCACTTATAACAAATTAATTATATCCACATTAGTGAGGATTATTTATCAAAAAGATCTCATTGTGCAAATATTTGGTAAAAGCACCAACTGTTAACCCTACAACATATAAAGATATATAGATATCGAGGTATTTGATTAAAAGATATTGTGATATTTGATTTTCTCTGTGTGTGAATGTGGATTGCAAAACATTGGAAACAACATTCATTATAATGCAGACTAATACAACACCAACACTGACTCTGACTTTACCAGAGAGTCGGATGTAGAGCTTAAACCATCCGTTGATTTATCGATGATTCTATCTACAAAAATTGATTGGCAACTATTTTAATTAATTAATAATTTAAGTTAATTTTCAAACAAAAACATTCTTTGGTACTAGCTTGTCAAATGTGAACATTTGTTGCTTTTCTCCATTGTATAGCTTTGCAAAATAAATACTATATCGGACAAAACAAGCAATTTGAAGATGTTCTGCTGGGAAATTAATTTTTTTAATTGATTTTAAATTGTTTAATTGACTGTTTCTGGTATCTGTTTTGTATTTAATAAGTGCTGTAGACATTCTCAACATCTTTGAATATTTTAAGCTTCACAGTGATGTTTTGAAGTGTAAGATTTTTATAGGTGTACCTGATAAATCTGTGTTCATTACCATATTAATCATCATAACCATCATCATGATCATCAACACTGTGGTCCAGTCTGCAGAACCAGAACCAGCCAGCTTCCTCAACTTACACACACACGGCGCACACACACACACACACACACACACACACACACACACACACACACACACACACACACACACACACACACAGGCAGAGCCAAGAGATTGATCGACACACAGCCCACAGGAAAACAACATGTCAATATTTTCTGCATGTGCACGACAGTCTGTGCCGTGTGTGTTAGAGCAAACATTTTCCAGTGGCTCACATTTAAGTTCACGCTAAAGTTACATGTTTATGTGTCAGAGAGATGAAACTGGCATATTTGAGAGAAAGTGTTTGTGTGTTTGTGTGTGTTGATGGTGGCAGAATCAGAACAAAAGGCCCCTCCTTCCCTATTCACAGCTCTCCCATTTAAACACATTGTATTGACAGCTCCCTCCTTGTAATTAAAGAGTACTGAAGAGCTGGCCGGCTTCCAAGACAAAGTTCAAAAGACGGGTCATGGGAGGAAGAAGGCGTGTGTGTGTGTGTGTGTGTGTCAGTCAGCTGTCGATGCAGCTGGACACATCAGAGACGGGCTTTATCGACAGACTTTGGGTTCTAATGATTTCAGCTTATTTAACAGGCATCTGAAGAGACGACTATGCTAATTGTAAAAGGGATCGCCACTTTGTTTGGGGGGGGGGGGGGGGGGGGGGATTCAGGCTGGAGATGCGTGTGTGTGTGTTTGTACATTTGTATGCGTAAAATAATCGTGTGACTATTAAGAATAAGACGAGACGAGGGTTTGTGGTTTTAACAGTGAAAGTGGAAGCTTTAACAGAAAAAAGTGTCTCCGTGTGTGAAAGCATGCATCATGTGTCGCAGTCGTGTGTGTGTGTATGTGTGTGTGTGTGTGTGTGTGTGTGTGTGTGTGTGTGTGTGTGTGTGTTTAGAGGCAGAGTATTGAAATGAGTCCTTTGATGGTTCAGTTTAAATGAGTCCCACGGGGGGGCAGGAGATTCCCGGGATTAACTCTTTCTCCACCAGTCGCGTGCTCACACACTCAAACACACACACACTCAAACACACACACTCAAACACACACACAGACAAAAACGTGAGGTATTTCAGACCTGAGTTGGCCAAAGCGATGGCCTTGAGAGCGACAAATTCCTCCTTCTCGAGCTTCATGGTCTTGTATTTCTTGACCAGCTGGAGGATGGCATTGTTCAGGTCCAGAAGTCCAGCTAGCTTCGACTGGTCCTCGTCCATGATGTAGTCCTCAGCATACACCAACTACAGAGACACACAGACAGGTTGAACATCAACATGTGTATTTATATATTTCATTAGAGATGCTCATGATAATTAAGTCATGATATAATTGCGATTAAAAAAATGTTGTGATATGCTGAGTATTGTGATAAGATATATTGTGATTTATTACCTTTTTTGAACTGCAAATTATGCAGTTTGTCAACATCTGTTTTATCTAATAAGATACAGTTTTCACTCAGAGTTCATCTCAGAGTTTTCATTCACATATCTTGAGGTCAGAGGTCAAGGGACCCTTTTGAAAATGACCATGCATTTCCTCACCAAAATTTACAGCAACTTTGGGGCGCTATTAAGCGTTCTTCCCGACAAGATATGACATGGTTGGTACCGATGGATTCATCAGGTTTTCTAGTTTCATATCATACCAGTATCTTCACTCTACCTTTAAGACTGAGCCTGCTACGACCTCTGAAAGACAGAATAGCGGCTTGGATTGTTAAGAGGTTAATAGTTTATATAATAAAAGATCGTCCGTGTATCGATACTATATTGCCACGCAAAATATCACGATACTATGCTGCATCGGTTTCTTCCCCCGACTCCTACTAACCTTGTCTTCAAAGGACAGTGAGCGGTACACAACGCGTAGGATCAAGATCTCCATCCATGCACTCTGCAGTAGACTCATCTGGTCTGCCAAGGACAGCGTAGAGAACCCTGGAGACAGAGAAGAAAAGCCAGACTTGTTAATTTACATCTTTTAGCCCCGAAACAGTTCAGAAAGAGTTGAGCACTGTGTTGTGAAACTGTTTCTGATGAACAGTCGTGCTGATAAAGTCAATCTAAGGAGGAGCAAATGAAAAAAGTAGGAGCTGGTTTTGAAGCTAGGTGAGGGGTCAAGAGGGGACTTCCTCCTCTTCCCTCCATCCATCCAGTGATCCAAGAGTCCTCCTCCCCTCCTCCTCCAGATCCTCCTCCTCCTCCTCCCGCCCTCCGGAAGCCTCCTCCCCTCCTCCTCCTCCCCTCCTCCGCTCCTCCTCCTCCTCCTCTCCTCCGCCTCCTCCTCCTCCTCCTCTCCTCCCTCCTCCTCCCTCCTCCTCCTCTTCCTCCTCCTCCTCTCCTCTCCTCCTCCTCCTCCTCCTCCTCCGTCCCTCCTCTCCCTCTCCTCCTCCTCCTCCTCCTCTCCTCCTCCTCCTCCTCCTCTCTCCCTCCTCCTCCTCCTCCTCCTCTCTCCTCCTCCTCCCCTCCTCCTCCTCTCTCCTCCTCCTCCCTCCTCCTCCTCCTCCTCTCCTCCCCTCCTCCTCTTCCTCCTCTCCCTCCTCCCTCCTCCTCCTCCTCCTCCTCCTCTCTCCTCCTCCTCTCTCCTCCTCTCCTCCTCCTCTCTCTCCTCCTCCCTCCTCTCTCCTCCTCCTCTCTCCTCCTCCTCCTCCTCCTCCTCCTCCTCTCTCCTCCTCCTCCTCCTCCCTCCCTCTCCCTCCTCCCTCCTCCTCCTCCTCTCCCTCCTCCTCTCCCTCCTCCTCCTCCTCCTCCTCTTCCTCCTCCTCTCTCCTCCTCCTCCTCCTCCTCTCTCTCCTCCTCCTCCTCCTCTTCCTCCTCCTCTCCCTCCTCCTCCTCCTCCTCCTCCTCCTCCTCCTCCTCCTCCTCCTCTCTCTCCTCCTCCTCCTCCTCTTCCTCCTCTTCCTCCTCCCTCTCCTCCTCTCTCCTCCTCCTCCTCTTCCTCCTCCTCTCCCTCCTCCTCCTCCTCCTCCTCCTCTCTCTCCTCCTCCTCCTCCTCTTCCTCCTCCTCTCCCTCCTCCTCTCCCTCCTCCTCCTCCTCCTCCTCCTCCTCCTCCTCTCTCTCCTCCTCCTCCTCCTCTTCCTCCTCCTCTCCCTCCTCCTCCTCCTCCTCCTCCTCCTCCTCCTCCTCCTCCTCCTCC